>JAODFW020837398.1:0-11323 GCA_027575235.2 Palythoa mutuki
GTTCTTACTGCGGAAATTTTAAGTCAATAAAAAATTTTGGCGACCAGAATATTTGTGCTGGCGACCAAATCTAAAAATTTAGGAGCCAGCTGGCCCCAAGGTTTTTTTTTTCTAAAGTCGAGCCCTGATATTTGGATGTGGCTTTGAAAGATAAACTCACAACATCAGCACATGCGTGCCAGCGGTAACTTGTAGCCATTATATTTGGAAAAAGTATCCAGAAAAATGTTTTCCTTAATTAGCAGGTTGATAGCTGGTTAATAGCCAGTTGATAGCCGGTTCATAGCTGGTTGATAGCTGGTTGATAGCCTGTTGATAGCCGGTTGATAGCTGGTTGATAGCTGGTTGATAGCCGGTTGATAGCTGGTTGATAGCCGGTTGATAGCTGATAGCTGGTTGATAGCTGGTTGATAGCCGGTTGATAGCTGATAGCTGGTTGATAGCTGGTTGATAGCTGGTTGATAGCCGGTTGATAGCTGGTTGATAGCTGGTTGATAGCCGGTTGATAGCTGGTTGATAGCTGGTTGATAGCCGGTTGATAGCCGGTTGATAGCTGGTTGATAGCCGGTTGATAGCTGATAGCTGGTTGATAGCTGGTTGATAGCTGGTTGATAGCTGGTTGATAGCCGGTTGATAGCTGGTTGATAGCCGGTTGATAGCTGGTTGATAGCTGGTTGATAGCTGGTTGATAGCCGGTTGATAGCCGGTTGATAGCCGGTTGATAGCTGGTTGATCGCTGGTTGATAGCAGGTTGATAGCCGGTTGATAGCCGGTTGATAGCTGGTTGATAGCCGGTTGATAGCTGGTTGATAGCTGGTTGATCGCTGGTTGATAGCAGGTTGATAGCCAGTTGATAGCTGGTTGATCGCTGGTTGATAGCCGGTTCATAGCTGGTTGATAGCTGGTTGCCGTTCGTTATGGAAAACGGAGAAATGTGGGTTCCATTCCCACTCAGGACATTGAGCAATTAATGTTCTCGGACGAGTATATTCTTTATTTACCTTCATACTACTGAGCAACGTACATTGATATAACACCATATACCGTGTTGATCTTTAACGCAAGGTAGTTAATTTAAAATGATAAACGTTTGCACCTTTAATCGGTTTACATTAACCCCCACACACATCAAATGGCGTGTTCGTAATTTCTCCCAACTAAGCTCTATATTTTCTTTATAAGTAGTTTGGAAGAATTTGGCTTTTCAACTTCCACAGCTTATTCCACTTAGGTCAATTCCTAATTTCTCATTAAGAGTTTATTATCAGTTTGTTTGAGTTATGTGAGTGGTTTGATGTTAATATATTTCTAGAGGCAGAAAGGAATAACAGCTTCTTTTGGGGAAGTCAGGTTGGTGTAAGTGTCATCACTCGCGTCTCTCACCTCTGCAACTCGAGATAGGCTTTCGGGATCCGCATGATCTGAGATTTGTCAATCTCAACCAGACTCCCAGTAGCTTCATCACGTATTATAAATCCCGCTATCCCCCCGCTGCATAATCGACACCATGAAACTACATCTGGCTTTGGAGGAGTTGTGCCCTTCTTTTATTGCCACACTTAGATCGATTGGTCGACCACGAACCCAGGTGGCTGAATTGCTGGCGTTTTTATTTGTTGGAGGACTTGAGGAGGGGATTGCATTACGCAGCACTTACCGTCAAACTGATATCGTAAAACAGTGCGTTTAAGGAATTCGGCTGTACTACAAACGTGTTTTCTCTCGTTACCGTTTGAGGTGGGATTCGGCTCGTTAATTTTAGTTAAAAGCATTTCTAGTTTGAATGCAATTTCTCAAGAAAAGTTTTTGTCGTTCTAAATAGAAACAAATTAATATTCCCTGCAACTTCATCATTTGCGTGCACTGTCACTTTACTCTCTATAACTCGAACTGGATGCAATTTAAAATTTGGGATATATTCCGTCGGTGCAGTGATGGAGCGGTTCTATGGAACTTGTTAGCCCCGATGTATTGATATCAGGTCCAGCCAGTTCGTTCACATGTTAATGTTTCGTGCACAGGTTCACTGTTTAATTTACAGTTCATTTGCTTCAACTTCAAATAATTTTCGAAGTTCTTAATTACCCCGGCACGGTGTAATTGGCTGTGGTTCATAAAATTAATCCCAAGCCATCTCGCGTTACCCGAACAGTTCTTTCGGAATCAACTGCATGACCAATCTTGTCTCGTGGAACGTACCCAGTGAGAAATTTTCGGGTCATTCACGATTTCTACCAAGGGAAAGTTCTATTCGTCGACTCCTTCCCTAAACCAACCCAAATTCAATCTAGGGAGGGGTGGGTGAATAGTTACAAATATAACCCCAACATTGACTCTACCCTTAACCAGGGAGAGAGCAAAGTGAACAGTTAATTTAAAGTGTATATGTCGTTTATTTTATTGAAATAGCTTGTTTGGTTCCCGAGATATTAACGTTTTTTTAAATATGCAAATTAGGAAAGTTTTCCGATATATACAAAAACTTTAATCGCAAGTCATCTTGACCCCAACCTTAACCCGAGGGAGAGTAAACCCCATCCTTGACTCCATCGATAACCCGAGGGAGGGGAGGGTGAGCAGTTTCCCCAGAAACTAAAATTGTTCCCACTTACAATATACACATTACTGACACGCGATATTTCTGGATATTATTTAACACGAAAGTGAGGATAAGAGTAAAGACTGAGTATCTTTCAACAAGTGGTGGCTGCCGTTCGAATTGGTGCTCTCAAGGTGAAGTGCTGTGTTCTAGATTGTAATTCCAGCCAGTACTCAAACAGTATTCACACTGGTGTTTACTTGAAATGTTTTTATCTACCAGTCTTAGCCTCGCTTTCACGTAAACTAATGCCCAGGAATGTCGCGCCTGAATAACTATCAATGAAGTTTGTTACAGGTTTTATTGCATCTACATTTGATAAAAATTAAAAGAATAAAAATTTTAAAAATTATGACTTCATTAATTCTCTTGTGTGATTTAGGGGTTTAGTTAAAGTATTTTATTTAGTTCGTTAGTAACAGATTCAATAAGCTTAAGTAAATTAATTTGGTTCAATATGAGAACGCCTTTTGCATTTATGTATGACCTTTTTTCGCCAAAGTTGACACAGCTTTCCATCCTCCCGAGGTCGGTAAAATGAGTACCAGCTTCTGCCTGGGGCAAACCTGCGACGGATAATGTCTCTTCTAGGGGAAGTCAATGATTCTTATCCGCTTAACACTACAGAAGCCGGAGATAAGCGCCGGTTTCAATTGGCCA
This sequence comes from Palythoa mutuki, assembly GCA_027575235.2. Taxonomy (NCBI): domain Eukaryota; kingdom Metazoa; phylum Cnidaria; class Anthozoa; order Zoantharia; family Sphenopidae; genus Palythoa; species Palythoa mutuki. The sequence continues at coordinate 3,260 of JAODFW020837398.1, forward strand.
CACGTACATGGATTTAGCTTAGCTTAGCTTTGCATTCATGATTAATTCAGATAATCCTTGATAAACACGGAATACAACTCATTTCAAGTTCATGTTTTTTTATGAATCCATGCGTATTTACTGTTTGCAACGACACATTGGACAACTTCTCAGTGAAAAAAAGAGCAACACTGCTGTTTGGACGCAATTACTGTCAGATGCTGTTTTCTGATACATATTTCTCTATCCTGACATTCTGTTTTTGATAACATTTCTAGTTGGGACTACCCATGTTTACAGATAAGCGCTATAAAAATGGAGGTGTCCCAGATAACTTGAACGCTTCCAAGCCATTCACATTATAGTACACCTTTCTCCTCCAAAAACTGCAGTTTTCTGCAAACTATTTTGATTGACAATATTGCGGTAGTTTATGGTATGATTTTAAATTGCAGTTGTTTGCAATAAATTGTTTTATAGTGTATATTCAGGAGGTCTTCATATAATTTATTTCCCATTGACAACTACAATGCGAGAATTTACGAAATCGGCAAACAACAAGAGACCTTATTCGTCAAACAGTTTAAGATCTTCCAACGACTGGCAAAAGTCTAATGTCGAGTCCCATCTTTCTTTATTTTGTTCTTTTGCTCTCTTCTCCAAACCCCCTGCATTTTTCTGAAAAGAACGCTTAATCTCCTTAAAGTCAATGCTTTGCTCTTTCATGAATCTTCTTTCAGGGAAGCAAAAAACCACTTCGTTGATTTCTTCTTCAATATCAAGAGTGTAAAGTTCTGGGAAGACTTTCCTGATGTTATTTAGGATGGTTGACCTTTGCTCAGCGCCATGACAACCAAGATTGAGAACAAACACACCTGAAAAAAAAAAAGAAAATTACTGAACCAGTCTTAAAAATAATAATATTGAACATCTCAGCAAGTAAGAAAAACACACTTAAAAAACAACTCGAAGTTGATAAATCAAAGCTCAAAACTTTGCTTCCATGCGACAAGGAGCTAACAATCGAAGCGCCAACTTCCTCAAACACACATTATGAAAATGAGCATCAATTTACCAATCTTGAACCATTTTACAGTCAGTCTCGCAAAGTTCAAGTTGCCGGGTGTACATGCAATTACTTAACTTCTAGAAATACGCATGAAAACTAACCAGTAAGTTGAAGCAATGTTCAAAAATCCTTCTGGATGACAATACAGTACATGTAACATATACGAGAATTAAAATAAAACAATTTGCAAAGTTCTGCCTCCAACAATTCAATTTATCAGTAACCCAGGAAAAACTAAAACCCTAATTTACACTATATGAAACTTTAGGTATGGCTTCACTATGATCTTCACACAAAAAAGGGCTTTTTCTGCTCACTAATACTAACACTACTTCAATTCAAGGGAATTCGGAATATAATCTACCGAATTTAGTGTCTAGTCAGGAAATTCTGAATCTAATCAGGGAAATTCTGAATCTAATCAGGGAAATTCTGAATCTAATCAGGGAAATTTAGTATACATCTGATCAAGAAAATTCAAAACCCAGTTTTAGAATCCAGTATTAAGCCGATAGACCCTGAAAAAGTTCCACTTCACTAGATGTTTGAATCTAAAATTTAATAAAATAAGCCATAATCCAGTATCTGGAACACAAACCCATCATGGATTATCATGTATGGGGCCGGGCTAGTTGGTGCTCTCTCGATGTGAACTATTTAAACAAGAGTGCATAAACATAATGATCAAATCTATCAACATATGTTTGAAATAACCCCGAAACATTTAAAACAGCTCCAAATGTACAAAGACTATGAGCAATGGCTACATACCTGATGGACTTAGTATGGACTTAACAGAAGCAAGAAAGTTAACTTCCACAAAAGCCTCTGGCGGACTGACAAGACCTTCACTTGTATCCTTGGAGTCTATATCAAACATGACAACGTCATATGATGGTCTTGGGTCTAAGATGAAAACAAACTGATCAATAAATAAAGAGTTCACAAACACTGAGAGTAAGACCGTTGCAAGCATACTTAATAATCAGTCTCTTTACGGCTTGAGCAATGGTGCTGTATAGATCAGCCATATTTAAAGATCTGGATGTTCCTAAGATTGAAGATTGGAGAATCGCAAGTCTTTGTCAGAAACCAGCGAAATAACAATTTTCAAGACAAGAATGGCAGTGTCAAATTATATTTTCAAGTTAATTACAGATACCGTAGATCGTGTTCAAAAACATCCGTTCATTTGTCACGGTCATAATAGGGGGTGACTCAAGTTCAGGCCTGATTTTAAAAGTTATGTACCATGTCGGTAGCGCAAGGGCTGACATACAAATTATTACTAGCATTCATCTGGCGGGTAATCACTTCACATGTTTACATGATGTTAAAAACATGACGATTTTGACAGGGGCTAGTGTGTAACAACCCAGTGGCCAGATATGCTCTGCTCCCTGGCTGGATTATCGGCTCTTTTGATGTTCCATCCTCCGTGGATTTTATGTCCCCTGTCATAACATAATGGTCGCACTTGCCTTGGTGCTAGCTAAGCTAAATCCTTTTACGAGCCTAAGTGGCCCATTGGAGGCGATGCTTATCACCAGTTTCTGTAGCGTTAAGCAAAAGAGAGTTATTGACTCCCCCTGGACGGGACACTAATCCATCGCACGTTAGCCCCTGGCAGAAGCTGGTACTTATTTCACCAAAAACTCAGCAGGATGGAAAGCTGTGTCAACTTTGGCGGAAAAGGTCACAAATGTTCCGCACTCAGCCAACCACGCCACCGTCATATGCCTATATAAATATATTTCTCCTTGAATGCGACCCAATTCTCCATAAAAAATATGCAAATTCAAAATAAAGTAAAAAAGATCCGCAATTGTATTTAAAGCAATATCTGTGTTTTATTAAGAGAAGTACCAAAGGTTCATACTATTTAATACAATCAATTTTGACAACTGCTTTAAAATCGCTACACTCTAGATGACAAACCAAGCCCCAAACTTTTAGTGCGACAACGTCAACCGGGGTCATCCAAAATTTATTAGCCAATCACAGAGCAGTTTTTGCACATGGGTGGAACATTTTTATTGAATATTTGAATTGTATTTTTGCGCCGCCGCGGTGAAAATACGAAAATCAAAAAATGTACCCCCCAATGTGCAAAAGCTGCGCTGTGATTGGCTAATAAATCTTGTGTGACCCCGGTTGACGTCGTTGCACTGTAATTAAAAATGAATTAATGTATCAACATGGGCCAAGGAGATTTACAGTGGTATGTTTCAGCTGCATTTTATTTCTCATTGTAGTTTTCTTGTTTCAAATTTAAAAGTTTTAAAATTTGTAGTTTTATACATATGATTAAAATCTGTCTTAGCTATTATAATCTTGGCACTTATTGTAAAGCCGCTGTTACACGTTAAAACTTTTAGCTGAAACTTGTGTGCAACAATGATGCGAATTAAGTCTCACCAGGCGTTGGACCGTGTAACATAGTCGTTTTCGTGAAACTTTTTTGATTTTCTGCTGCGAGACAGGTTTCATAAAAAGTAGAACTGCTTTCTACTTTTGCAACAGTCACAACGATCGCTGCGGCGAAAAAAAAACATAAGTTTCACCGTGTAACATCTCTTGGTGAAACTTGTCTCGCTCGTTGTTGCACACGAGTTTCAGCTAAAAGTTTCAACGTGTAACAGCGGCTTAACAAAAACAATAAATATTAATGGTGTTAACAGTGTCGCATTTGTCAACCTTTTTCAAACCACAGTCATTTGCTGTTGTCACACAGGGTTACCTTTGCTTGACTGCAGTGCAATAAACTCAAGGCCATCAGAAATTGTCACAGTTATTCGTTCGTCCTTCACAAAACCAAACCAATTTTGTGCAATCTCCACAACACTAGGATCAAGTTCTACAACTTCTAAGCACAACTGTTGATTGAAAGGGAAAAACCACTCAGTTCAAATTATTTTGTTGGGTGAGCTCGTTTTTACTCAGAATTCAAAGGCAAGCACTGGTGCCTTTGAATGGTGGAGACACACCCACCATGCTGAGACAAGCACCTACCATACTGAGCCACACGCCCACCCTGCTGAGACACACAGCTACTATACTAAGACACAAACCCACACTGCTAAGACACACAGCCAGCATACTAAGACACACACCCATGCTGCTAAAACACACACCTACCATACTGAGACACACACTCATCATGTTGAGACACACCTACAATACATGAGATGCACACCCACCATGCTAAGACACACACTTACCATAATGAGATACACACTTACCATGCTGTGACACACACACCATACTGAGACACACACACCATACTGAGACACACAAATCATACTAAGACACACGCCTACTATACTGAGACACACACCCACCTGCCCTCCTGAAACACCAACCCACCATGCTGAGACACCCACCCACCTGTGGAAAGTAATGATGCATAAACATTGGTAGCCCTCCGCCTCCAAGGCCAACCAACAATATCTTTTTGTTGTCGTCTGAAAAACAAAATTAAATATTTCCATTCTTAAATTTCTTCATGTTAACTAGATTAAAAGCATTTTCATGTACAACAAAAACCTCTACCACACAGAAAATTAAGTCTTCATCTAATGACCAAGTACAAAAATGCCATAAGTGACTTTTGGTTAGTTTTGAGTTCTTTACAGATTTTAATTGTTTTTGATGTGTTTACGTTAGCTTAGCTAAGTATCATACGGGTTCTTACTTCCTTCGTCAATACAAAATAGCCCATTGGACCCGATGATCATCCTGGAGAGTCACCGAAGTGTCCTTGATGGGGTACTACTCTATCACAGGTTCGCTCCCAGCAGAAGCTGGTAATCATTTTTAATTACGAATCTCATGAGGGAGGAAACCCTAATTAATTTGGTCTGAAAAAAAGGTTACACAGACATTCAATACTTAAGTTCTGAATCGGGATTTAACCTGGGACCATAAACAACTGTGTCAAACACACCATTTACTTAAACGGCACAATCCTTTTCTCGTGATTTCAAATCTAACATATCAGATAAGATCCAAAGTTACCACATAAGTCTGCCCTGAAGTCTTGCCTTCGGCTCGAGATTTACAAACTTTTCTCAAGTTCTCCCAACATCCCATTTGGTTTATTATACCGGTAAACCGATAGAAAAATGTTTTATTTCTTAAAGTTAACAAACAAGTAAAGAATAAAAAGAACAAAGGCTACAATCCTGAACTTTGAAAATAGCAAAAACTAAACATGTTTTCGGTAAATTAGTTAACTTTCAACCACTTTATTTATAAAGTACGTAAAGCTTAATTCCTGTAAAGTGGAAATGCAAGTCGAATCTATCCTTACTTGAATCAAGAAACCCCTCAATTAGCGCAAGGCTAGTAACCATCACACGATGATGGCCACATGCAAGATATGAAATATCCACCACTGCTGCTTTTGTGGCAGGATTTTTCTTCTTCTTTTTCTTCTTCTTTTTGTCTCTCCCAACCTGTGGCACTACATCTAAAAAGATTGATCGAATACAAAACAAATATTTTGCGAACACTCTAACAAAAATAGTACATAATAAATACAGTGCATATTTCAGATAATCAGACACACTTTAATCAAAATTGCCAAACTGATCTGTTGGTTTCTTATCGTGAAAATGTTTTCTGGAGAAATATAGAAAATTTAAATAAACTGTATTCATTATTAAAGTGTACGTGACAATTTTTTTTTCTTCGCTTGTTTTTTCATTCATATTGCTAGAAAAAGGCTTTTAAAGATTATAGCTTCTGTCAGAAAACTTCTTGAAATCCCTTTTCTTCACTCAACTGTCACGTAAGAATTTAACTGCAGAAATTTAGTGTTCTTTTGCCTGCTAAAAATATTAAAAAAATCTGTTTTATTTTTCGTTTATAAATCAGTATTTTTTCTATGCACATCAGTAAAGAAATTAATTTTTTTAAAAAATGTGTCATATGACTGTACACTTTCATTTGAAAATTTCAGTTTTGACATATAAAACATTCTAAAGCAACATCACAGTATATGAAAAGGAATAATCTTGAGACCTTACTTTTTCACGAGGGTAAATGATGTGACGTTAGGGAACTTAAGCAATGCGGAGGATGGCGATGGCGATGGAGATGATGACATGAAAAACAATATAAAATACAACAACTGCACGTTGGAATGCATTGAGCTGAGCACCTGAACGTAGTTGTCACTAAATCAAAACGTGAAAAAAAAAACTTTTTGGCTGTCTTGGGAAGACGAGGATATGATAACAAAAATCTTTTTGCTCTCAAGAAGGAAAATTCAAGGTCGTTTTTTTTTCTTTTTGTTCACAAAGATCAAGGCGGAGAAAACGAAACACTAAGTTATGAACTGCAGATGGAAGTAACGAGAAAATCAAAAATGTATTTCTCTGTGCTATCGTTGTTGGTGTTACCATCTCACTGCTTAAGATCTCTATAGAAACCAATACATAAAGAATACATAGGCGCGCGGATATATGGAATGTATTTTTGAGTGTTCAAATTGGTATCTCACGAGTGAGCGCAGAGAACGAGATGTTTAATTTGAACACAAGAAAATAAATTTCATTTCTCCAAGCGACTCTGAATTATTCTGTTTATTATATAAGCATTTACCACGAGAAAGCATTGCATAATTAATCCCATGCCTACGTATACGGCAAATCTTTGGAAATTATCAGAACTGTCCGACAGTTTTTGGAAAATATTTGGAAATCTTCGGAACGGTTCGGAAAATCTTCGGAAATTCTCGGAAGTACTTTGAAATCGTTTTTAAGCAATTTTGCGTGTTTTGAAAATTTTGGGAAAATCAAGGTCACTGATTGGCTGAAATGTGATATTTACACACGTAAAATTATTGTATTTTTACGTGTGTTTAGATACGACATTTCTCAGTGGCAGAAAGCCATATAAGGCACTCTTCTTTATATAATAATTTAATTCTATGTCCTTAGTCATCCCTAAGCTTTGGGTCTCTCCATCTCTCTGTCAGTGCTTCCTTTTACTGGACTTTGAACAGGGTCCATACACTGTACTCTTAGAATAACACAAAATTCAACGAGATTTCCAAGAGTTTAAAAACTCAAATTCCAGAATAGTAGCCAACAAATTATGTTCTTGCATTCACTCACAATTTTCCTTTAAAAAAACATTTATTAATCAAACGACTATGATTTGCTTACAAATTCGACTCAATATTTGATAAATCGGAAGATTTCCAGGATTTGTTGCAGTTAGAAAGGAATTGTGGGAGTATTACAGGGCCTTGGAAAATAATTTTAAAATTTCAGGAGTCTTCAAGGAATTCTAGGAGCAGTGAAAACCTATTTTTAAAAAGATAACCTATATTACATGGAGCAGTCGAAAATACAAACAGTAATATTCATGTCTCTGCCATGAAATGTAAATAATTCATTCATCTGTTTTAATTAATATTAATAATTTATATATTATAAAAGAATCTTGTACTAAAGTATTTCAAAATGTTGTTAAGAAACTGGGACTTTAAATTTATTTGTAAAATGATGTTGTGAGTTGTTATTAATAAATAAATTATTATCATTGCTTAAGGCTTTCCAAAGGCAAATTTAATTGCCTTTACTGCACCTGGAATAATCTTGGCTTCTGACTGGATCGCGGACTTATGATTAAGAAAAATCAGTCGACGGAACTTTTGTCCACCATCACCAATCACTTCCTCGACTACAAATCCACCACTTAACAGAGAATGTCCTTCATGGACAATATGACGGCTGCCAACATCATCACCAACTGACAAAAATGGGATCTGAAAATGATTTGAAATAATCAGCTTCATCCTAAACCAACTGTATTTGTCCAAACATGAAATTACTTTAATGGAAACAACACAACTTAAAACGAAGAAAGAACAAATATAGACAACAACTGACTTTAAAAATAGGTAGCCCATGGCTACATGTGTGGGATACAGTGCGGTTTCAGATTATGTGGGAAACACAAATTGATATACATTAACGCAATTGTTAGAACGAGTATGTTTATTT
>JAODFW020838368.1:0-11320 GCA_027575235.2 Palythoa mutuki
GAATCAGGGGGGAAGTACGACCTGCAGGGAGCCACAAGCTGGGGATATGGGTGTGCGGCGCCTGGAAAGTTTGGAGTTTACGCCAACGTGAAATATTTGTTGAGCTGGATAGAAACAAACATCGGAGGTAAATGGAGAGTGGACAGCTGTTTTTGTGCTTTATAAAACAAGTTAGTCCAACAAAAACTTACATTTGCATTAGGTCTCTAAAATGTAAGAGATAAGTACGTAAATCTAAGCCTTCATATGGCAAAGTCATCTGATTTGCTCTGTTAAACATTTATTTATTCTACAAAGTGGGACCTTCTGCCTTCGCCTTCGATTCAATTTCACATCTGACTGAAGACATAAGCACTAAGCACAGACATTAATTATATTATATTATTAATTAATTTTTATTAATAAATAAATTGTTAGACATTAATTAATTATATTATAGGGAGGCAAGCGTGGCCTAATGGTCAGGGTGCCGGACTTGAATGCGGTTGACCCGGGTTCAACTCCCGCTCTGATCACTAGTTGGATTTGTCTTCGGGAAAATCCCAGAGTCCAAACCACCACGCTTTGAAAATAGCCAACTGGTCTGCCTCCTGCCAGTTGGGATTCTCCCCTTTCGGGGAGTTGTCATTAATTTCTTTATCTTTATCTTTTAGATTATCTGCATAATAGGTAATGAATGGGCAATGAAGGCCGTTATACCGTTATACACAATAGAAACAAATTAGATTTCATCTGGTGATTGTTTTTATTCCTTTGTTTTCACTAGTTTCAATTCCATCTACGCCAAGCGGAAAACCATCCTCAGAAGGTAATTTGATGAAATTTTCTGCACCGTTTTGGTAACTTTCTTTTTCATTTCGAGCCACCTTCATTTCAGTAATACGTTTCATCCCTTGGTTTCTTTCACTAGCCTCAGTCCCGCCTACACCAAGCATGAAACCATCCTCAGAAGGTGACATGAATCATTGTTTTGTTTTCTGCACATTCTATGATATCGGTTAGACCAGAAAACTTAAAACAGTCGTGCATTTGTATCATTTACAGTGTGCTGTGATTTCGACACAAATTTCTGCGGATTTATTCAGCTGAAGGATGATAATTTTGACTGGAGCAGAGGAAAAGGTGCAACGCCTTCACAAGGAACTGGGCCGAGCGGAGACCATAGTGGTGATGGTACGTTACTGTGTGCAGATAATAATTCTAAACGATACGTTCAGAAATGTTGCCAAGACAACTCGTTCAACGTTTCAGTTTCAGCACTTTCACCAGCATCTTCTCCTTCAATTGCTTGTATGCAAAATAATACTTTCAGCAAGGAAAATTAAAAAATCGATGCTTGGTGTAACATATAAATGATGTGGAAGATGAAAAACTCAGTTTTCCATAGCTTCTTTTAAGAAATGGAATTCGTTCGGAGTATTTCTCTTTGTTGATATATGGAGCTTGAAGGTCCTATAGGCTATCCTCACGATAACAGGCCAGTAATATTACCATATGAGGTATAAGATGCTCAGCGGTAACTAATATTTTTAAGAAAATCGTATTTAATAACATTAACAACAAGGGATTGTCCTCGCACTTTAATCTTCTAAAGCAATTTTACCCTTTAGACTAGATTATGTCTCATGCGAGTTTCAATATTCTCTATGGTTTTGCTTGGGTAAAGCGGTACTGATATTTGTTTGATTCTGTTACCTCCTTTTAACAGGGTATTACATATATATTGAAACATCCAGTCCCCGTGTAACTGGCGATAAAGCTAAGATGGAGAGACCTGGTATCAAGTTTAGCGGCAATACTTGTATAAGATTCTTCTACCACATGTTTGGCGCCAGTACAGGAACTCTGAACGTTTATGTTGGACGTACAAAGGTTTTTGCAAGATCTGGGAATCAAGGGAATCAGTGGAAACAAGCTCGAATTCGAGTTTTGCACAGTGGAATTTTTCCTGTAAGTAAAAGTGATCAAATTTATAAGTTAAATTCAAATTTACTGGCAGGACTTTACAATTCTAAACTTGTTATTTTAACTTTAAAAAATAGCAAACGATTAGTTGTCCTTGTGGAAAAATAGATATATTTATAATGGAGGAGATCTTTCTCTCGCATTTCAGTTCAAAGACTTTGGAAGTCCTGGTTGGCGTAGTGATCATTATAGTACCTCCCACTTCTTCATTCCAGGAGCGAATCCTGGACTCCGCAGGTTGGCTGGGATTTGTCAATCTCAGTTTGACTTTGAAGGATTTTCTGCGGGTGCCACGGTTTTCATCTCGCAAAATTAGCTCCCAGCTTATTACAACTGGCTGTGGGTAGGTAACACACTGGGAAGGTTGTAATCGGGACCACGTCTCACGTCTTGTTGAATGTTCCTGTCACACAATCCCTAATCACTAGCTACTTGACCAAACAGGTTTTAACTTTATTCAATCAATTTTTATTTCGCAGCTAATTTTAGAAGGAATCCGTGGATCGAGCTTTCAAAGTGATATCGCCATCGATGATGTAACAGTCGAAGAGTGCAAAACTGGCTGTAAGTTATCTGTTAGTTACAAGTCTGATAGTTTGGAGAGTCACACAGGTTGCTGAGAAACTTGAGAACCTTTTCAAAATTGGGTTTATGTAAAAGATCTTTACAAACATTTTGATCAGTTTTTAAGTCCAACGACTACAGTCCAAAACGTCAGTTTAAAACAATTTTTCCACGATTTCAAACTTAAAAGTTTATCAAACTGTTTCTATAAAAACACCGACGCAGCATCCGTTTTTAACATATAAAATATCTTCAGTTGTTTTAGTTATACTATGGCGGACAGTTCCGCAGTTCTATATTAAAGACAGTTTTAAGACCAGCGGATTTTGGAGGAAAGACCAATATTGAGGACTTTGGAAGCTAGCGATATTTCATTTCTTAGATAATTAGCATGTATCAACCTCAATGTGTAAAGAACAACGCTGCATTTACTTCTGTTTTGAACAGGTAGCCATTTTAGTGATAATGATATAACTAATATGAGCATACCTGTGTATCTAATGGATGAAATGAGCAGAATACTTTTAGAGATATGCTGTAGGTGTTGGATTGATGATGAATATTTGCAAAGTTTGTTTTGAAATAGTTTTTTTACTTTCAGTTCATTGTGATTTCAACAAGGACACTTGTGGAGTTGTCCAATTAAAAGGTGACAATTTTGACTGGATCAGAAGAAAAGGACCGACTCCTTCTAGAGGAACTGGACCAAACAGTGATTATGACGGTAGTGGTAGGTATTTATAAACTTTTACGTGCTTATTTTATATTTGATCTATTTGATAGGACAGTTCTTTAGTGACTTCAACTGGGCAGCAAAACTGCTTTTTCGGTAAATGGTTGTTTGCCATTTTATTTGTTTTAATGTTATTTACAGCTTAAAAACTGAGAAAATTTCTTCAAAGGGAGCATTTCTTCAGAGTAAATGTTGAAATACAAATATGACCCGAAGAAAAAAAGCTCGGCTCTCAAATTTGAGGATTTATAATTTGTTTTCAACCCATCCAGGACACTACATGTATATTGAAACATCCAGTCCTCGTGTAACTGGCGATAAAGCTAAGATGGAAAGACCTGGTGTCACATTTAGCGACAATACCTGCATAAGATTCTTCTACCACATGTTTGGCGCCAGTACGGGAACTCTGAACGTTTATGTTGGACGTACAAAGGTGTTTACAAGATCTGGGAATCAAGGGAATCGGTGGAGACAAGCTCAAGTTAAGATCTCTCAAAAAGGCGTTCTCCCGGCAAGTACACCGTGAATTTAAATTGCTGTCGCAACAATGATTATCTATTGAGGCCGGTTTTTCCTAGTTCTTCGTCAGAGCGATTCAATGAAATAAACTGCATTTTGTTGTGAAAGAAAAAAAATAGTCCTCCCAAGCTTCTCTTCCTCAGAAGAGAAAACATCTGAGTCCCTAGTGGGAAACGAGCCCATGGTCGCCTGATTACCGGTCAGACCTATCTACCCAATAAGCGAACTGCAACTTTAAATATATCCATACTGATTTTGTTGCTTGTTGTGTCAATTCGGTTAGGAAAAAATTCTTACAATCTAATGTTAGATGATCTATCTCCACGCTTCCTCTTCATTGTTCTTTAATGTCTAAATTTCTGTGTCTCTCGTTCCGTTTAACAGCTTCAGTTCGAAGGCATTCGCGGTTCAAGTTATCAAGGCGATATCGCCATTGATGAAGTATCTGTTCAAGAGTGTAAAGGTTAGTTTGCAAGATGTCTTTTCTCGCCTGTGGCTTCTACCTCTCTCAACTGCAAGTACAACTTAATTTTACAGGACAATAACTGCTTTAGTTTAAAAACCGCTATCAGTGCAGATCCTGTAGAAAAATTAAGCTCAATATAAAAATACTAAATATATAAGAAGCAGAACTAAGAGATTTTAAAACTCGAGAAAATTCTTTTTTGGACACTTGATGGGGTTGAGTTGGAGTGCCGTTACCAACAAAGCCAAAAAAATAACTCGATTAATTCAGAAAATTCTGGTAATTGGGCATATATATGCAACAACATTGTTTATTTTACTTGTACTCGTGTAATTTTTTGATTCTTGATTAATTGCACTAAAAAGCCTAAAAAGCAAATTATTAGGAGCTTAGTGGTACTATGAACCCGAGTAAGATTACCATACATGAAAAGACGAAAACAAACTTGTAACAAGAAAGTAACTTTTTTACTTTATGTCAGCACAAAAACTATTTGTTAATTTACCTTAAATCCCCTCTTTTCCGTCATCAAAGACAATTTGATTATCCTTCCCTACAACTACTTTTGAAAATATACAGAAAACAACAGAACAATTGTCTTGCTAGAAATTGTGTTTTCTAAAAAGGTAAAACTTAGTTTAAAAGTTTAAGTTCTTAATCGAAATACATAAATGGTAGGCTACTCTGATTGTCCTAACTCAAACTTATCTTGGTGTACTGCCTTTCTTCGTGTTCCTCAGAATACCATTGTGACTTTGAGTTAAACCTGTGTGGCTTTGTTCAGTCCTCATCGGACAAATTCGATTGGACGAGACATTCTGGACGAACTAAGTCCATAGGAACAGGACCATCCGCAGACCACACTACAGGCGATAAAGGTTGGTACACGTGCTACACCTGGATTCTGTAATAAACTATTGTAAGTGGTTCTACATATCAACTGGACAATGGCGATAAATAGTTCCTTAACAAAATAACAGTAAAATAATAGGATACAATGATTGGATCATAAAGAAACGTTCATGTTGGTTTATGACGAGTATATGATAATGGACGTATGATAATGAGAATAATAATAATGATAACAACAATAACGGTGTTCTCAGTTTATTTATTGATCTAGAAGGATTTGTCGTGGTGCACACCAGAAACTAAGATTAAAAATTAATATTTAAGCATTGTCTTTAAAGTGCCTATCACCCCTTAAACCTTTTCTTAGACCTCAAATACAAGCAAAAGCAAGCAACAAAATTGAATTTGAAGTTATTCCCGATTTCTACGGCACGATTGAAAATACAATTTTTGAAGTAAAAAAGGAGCATTAAGGGGCGTTGGCACTAACAAGTGTGTGACGCCAACCCAGTATCTTGTGAAAACATCATAACATCTAGGAAGACATAATATCCACCAACTACACATCTATCAGGCATATTTCTTACGAATTGTGAATGCGTTACCGAAAATGGCTATAGTATAGACTGGAGGTTAGTTGCTAAATTTTGTGATACTGGGTTGACGTCACAACACAGTGCCCCATCCTTCTACTGCTCCTTTTTTAGCAAATATGGCGGAAAAGGTGCTTAAAATAAGATTTTCGCCGACTGATTAAATGAAGACAGAAAAAAATTACGTAAAATTTCTTCAGAAAACATCTTAAATATATATATATATATATATTTTTGAAATTTCATAAAACTGGCTAGTAAAATTATTAGTGTCAAGGTTATTTCAAGAGCAAACATGCAGCTTCAGTTTAACTTTCAGACTGCTAATGGCCTCTTCTTAAAACTCGTAGTTAACGTAAATGGGCCTGCCCCTTTGGTACTCGAAACAGGGTCTCTCAAAATCTCTTTCGTTTTTTATCGTTTAAAAATATTTTTTCCTGTACCCAAACATGACAGTCAAAAAGTAAAAGCTTTTGTATTTGCTTCAGTAACCAAATTTCAAGCTAGATAAATGAAGGCTTTTGTTATTCTTCCGAAGGATATTACATGTACATCGAAACATCGTCACCACGTAAACAGGGTGATAACGCAAAGCTTGAACTAACGAACCTGAAGATTTATGACAACAAATGCCTTCAGTTTTATTACAATATGAATGGACCTGATATTGGCACCTTAAACGTGTTTGCTGGAAGAAATAAAGTCTTCACAAGAAGTGGACCACAAGGATCTATGTGGAAAAAGGCCACCATCCAATTTACAGCAACCGGTGAAACTACGGTAAGATTTCTCTGAATATGTTAGTCTTTAAGTACAGCGGGTATTTCGGGTAATTTCTCTCCTGTATGTTTAAATAACACCGTGGGTTGGTGTTCCCATAGACTCCACGGAAATGTTCCGCTGTGGGTATGATTCAGTTTTGGGCGGTCTGATTCAGAGACAGGCTTAAAGCATAAGAAAGAACAGTAAAATTTAACTTGAATAGGGTACGCTGCGTTTATTACTGAAATGTATCGAACGGATGTAAAAACAACGACATGTATTTTTGGAAGTACCGCATCCACCCCAGCCAAACTGCGAGATTGACTCACTTACATTGGAACTTGTCATTGTTACGTTAAATTAATTCACAACAAGCAAGGTTATTTTTTAAGGGAACAACTCTATAGTGATTACAATTCCATAGAAATTTTAATGTGTTGTCAGTCTCTTAGTCGGACACTTGGGTTTTTATTGCCAAACTTGGCATCAATCTTTTATCTACCGATCTGCGAACCATTAAAAATCCAATCTGAGGGTTTCCGATCCAGAAATCTTTTTAAGCTGTCCCCCAATTGATAAATACCTAAATCGTGTAATAACAATCTGCCTGCCAGGCTTAAGAATAGTCTTTCATAGAGCCCTTGTAAACATTTTTTTATCTATTTCAGCTTGTGTTTGAAGGTACTCGTGGTAGAAATTGGCAAGGAGACATCGCTATAGACGACATTTCCTTAACCGAGAGTTGCTGAGGTTCGTTTGCACGGTTTTTAAAATATTTAAGTAACTAAAAATTGTCTAAAATGTATACTGACTGACAAAGAGAAGAAAACTAAGTTTTTGTACTTAAATAAGGTTTGACGCTGGTTGAAACTTCAACATTTTCAAGCGTTTAAGTCTAAATCCCTTCTTAGCATTTCAGATTTCTTGGGGAAAAAGTCAACGGCTCTTTGTTTATCAGTAAACAAAACAAACATGAATTACATCATTTTAGTATTTTCCTGTTATAAGATACTTCTTTAATAAACTATATTTATACGAATATTATTATAATTTAGAATCATCTTATTTTCAGTAGTAAGTAAGAAATTGCGTTTCACTCGGACATCTCAAATTTGCTTAACCTTTTAGAAGGTGTTTTTAGAAACTCCTTTTTGTAAACATCTTTAAGCAAAACTGAGTGATAACTAAACACACGGCCTTTTGTCTGAGTTAAAAGTAATCGCAAATTCCTCGACAAACAGATAGAGTAGTAATCAAGATAAAAAAAGAAGGGAACCTGTCAAATGCTTAGATCATGGACAATAGTGACGATATCTCATTACATCTATGTAAGAGGACTGTTCTTAGAACTTTTCTGAGCAGTTCGCAGTAGTTTGAAAAGACGTCGGATCGAGAAAGACATCAGAATATAGAGAGTTCGCAGGGGATTTTTAGCGAGTATCAATGTAGAAAAACAAACCAACAGGAATAAAAACGGTGCCTTTCCCGTGTATCATATTGGAGTTCATTCTCCGTATAGAACTATATTCCCCGCATTATTACACTTTACGCATTTTTTTCTTTTATTTCTGTGCACGAGTTAACTTTGTACTTCAACTTCAGACTAACCGTATTTTTGTCATGTCTCCAGGTAGATGATCCGGTTGGTTCCTCATACTGTGTCCTTATATGATGACAAAAAACTGACGTTTTCACGACTATGAAAAAGAGCAAGTTTCTTCCCAATTTGTGTATCGTAATTACGAATAACCAATAAACAGCATTTATTATCGAGTCACTTGTTGCTTTGTATTTTGTTGGTCACTGCTGTAACTATGTTCGATTCTATTGTCTATCTTTAATTCCAAAATTTAGTAATTGAACCGACGGCGCCTCGTATGGTTCCGGCACTGTTCATATCATTGTTTTCGGCAGTGACTAGAATTAAAAAATATTACAAGAGGAAGAAGGGGAAACAACTGAGCCAATTGTCGAACTTCACATGTGCCAAACTTAATACAAAGAACTTACAACAATAGTCTGCTCATTTTAGCTTTAGGTTCGGCACATGTGAAGTTCGACGTTTGACCCAGGCCTAATACCGGCCCTTTTCCCCCTGTGATGAACTGACACCTCGGCTACAAGCACACAGCTGATCTGATCTAAGATTGGTCAAGAGTTACTCAAGGTATATGGCGATCCTCGATCCTGATCGACCTTCGATCTTTCTGATATTACATGAATTATTTTAGTGTCATATAGCAACTTTTAGAACTTTAGGTGGAGTTGTAGATGGACTTTGACATCTATTGTTTTTCGGTTTTGCAGTGCGATTTTTTTCCTACTTCTTCGGTTCCTATGATGGAATATCGAAAGATTTGAAAACTTGGTTAACGTTTCTGGTATGTTTTTTCACAGCTGTGTCTGTAACGTTTTCCAAGAAAAACTAAATAGGTGATTAGATTTGAAGAAAGCAAGCTAAAACAAATATCAGAAGAATTAGTTTTAACTTTAAATTAAATCAAGCATGTGTTGATCCATTTATTTAGGTCATGCCAGAAGTTTCTTGTGATGCTGCAATCCCAAAATAGATGTTCAATGGTTTCTTCATATTGTTTGCAAAAATTGCGTGTTGATGATGAAAATACTTTCATTTTAAAAAGTTTGGAATTTGTATAAATTTTGTGGTGCAAGAACGTGCAATGAAAATTTTGTAATTTGGTATCAAAAGTTGTTTTGAAAGATTGTGAGAACATTTGAGGCCAGTCAAACGTTTTTTCAGGAAACATCTTTTGCCATTATAATGTACTCTTAATACGAGAATCGTTTTGCGTTTTTATAGAGGATACCACCCTGTAATATTCTTGCCAGATGACAAAAATAGTCAGGAGATATACTGTAATAAAATAATAGCACGTGGGATATTTCTAATATCATTAAGACCTGCCGGGTGCTGCCTTTCACCCATTACAGTTAATTCCTCAATGTCAGACTTTGACAAGTACTTGCCGCATTAATCTGCGGAAAGTTTCTGTTTATCAATGAGAGACTCTTGTTGTTTATCTGCCTCTTGAAATGGGATTTTCAGACAGTGCAGAGTCTTAAGTGATTTAGTGGGTTGTACCCCTGTACAACCTGTCTCATAAATTCTAGTATTCTGATAGCCAAACGACTGAGCAATTCAGTTGAATGTGTTCCCTGCGAAACCAGCTTTTTGTTGATGTAGAAACTATATTATTTCTTATGTATTTTAGAAGATGCTTTCCTTTGACTCAAGAATAATAACTTGTAAACGTCTAGAGACTATTTTAAGAACGAAAAAGATTAGTCATCAAAACGTATAAAAGGGACGTGTACGAGTGAGTAATTAGACTTAGACTTAACAGACTCGGAGTAGTGAGCGAGTGAGCAGAAGAAGACAGCACAACAACAGAAGAAACGAACTAAACAAAGAGAAAAGAAAGGGACGAGTTGAACTGAGGTTTCGTAGTCCCTTGCCAATATGTAAAATCAATATTTCGAAGTTGGACCCGCCCAATAAAAGATCCACTTGGTACCTCCGCAATCCAAGCGAGTGTGATTATGACTTAACCAAATACCAAAATCTAATCTTTTTATTTTACATTCAAAATAGTTGCTTTTAATATTTCGGTGGATAACTTTGAAGAGATGTATAAAAGGAAAAGTCTCTGATTCATCCTTAAGTGTTCCGCGAGAAAACCATGCAGGGCTGGTAAGGGCCATCTCACCGATTTGGATGAAACTTTGCATGGAAGTATAGCATCGGGAACTATTAACTTTGGTACCAGTTATACGGTTGGAAAGCTTGTACATTTCACTAATCACGTGATACCCCGTCTAACCTAATTACGTATGCAAAAATCCAGTGAAAATGGCCTAAATTGCCGGCCTTATTACAGCAAATCGCTTCAACTAAAATAGCTGAAAAGTTTTCTCCGGTTAAAACAACGTTAGTGTGTATTGAAACAATAGGTATATTTTGGAAGAAATAAATTGTGGCTTTATGGCAATGCTTTTTAGAAGCGGGGTCGTTGCAATGTACAATATAAGCTGAAATTAAGGGTTTTCAGAAAACAGTTTTCGGATATTCCATGAAAATTCAGAAGTTAATAATGATATAATCAAAAAGGTTCAAGTTTCAAGATTTTAATACAGCAAACTATTTGGAATGTACGATTTTGTGCTTCGAGCTTTCCGTCTTTCGATATTACGACTTTGCATAAATTAAAATCTGATAATGAGTTAGTGGCACGTATTATAACTTCGTTTTATTGTCTTTATTTCTGTCAGTAAGAGCTACAGAAACGCGCATTTGGAAAACAATGACTGTATTTACCTTACCAGTATAAAAAACATCATGTCTCAATTGTATTCCCCGATTTTGACGTTATGCACTCACAAATTTATACATATAGCACTTATCAATTGTATACACACGGTTTTTTTTTTATAAGAACAACTTTATAAGAACAACGCGGCTTCCATGCAAAGTTTCATCGAAATCGGTGAGATGGCCCTTACCGGCTCTGCATGGCTTTCTCACGGAACTACACTTAAAATCTCCTGCGTTTGATCACTCGCCCCGGGCCCATCGTTTTCTGTTCACCAAGCTTGGCGCGGAGAAAACAAATCCTTAATAATCCGTAGAAAGAAGTAAAGAGTAAATTAACAATACATATATTTTTTTGATTCGTCATTTGTTGGCGTTGCGGTTCTCATTGCGTAAGGTCCCTATTAATTAGCGCTTCGCGCTTGGGCCATAAGAATGAAAAAAAAAAAAAAAAAAAAAAAAACTCGGGTCCGTAACGTACGGTACGGACCTCGCGCTGGGTTAATATCTATAAAGAGGTATACATTAAACTC
>JAODFW020839339.1:0-11320 GCA_027575235.2 Palythoa mutuki
CTTTTTAAAATCGCTTTGGCAATACTTTAACTTTGACAGATCATTTGTTTTCCGCTTAACTGGGTGTTTACACCCTGGTATTTTTGCTGATACAAAATAATTTAGGCACCCTATCTAAGGATCACACCGGGACACTATGCCAACATAGCCGAAAAGGATATCCTATTTAAGGATCGAGAACCTCCAAAAACCATACCCTATTCCACGGCACATACCTATATAGCCAATATAGGGGAGTACCCCCCCGGGCTTGCTGCCAAGGACGCCCAATCTGACTAATAAAAACAATTTTATTTATTATAAATATGTTTATTATATTCAGTTGGTTCATCAAGAAAAAACACTTTTCAAGTTTTAGTACTCACAAGAACTTGCTTTTACTCTTTGTCAAATAAAACTGCGAGATCCACTTACGCTGTTCAAGTTCAAGGCCATGAAGTTTGAGCTTGTTTGCTTCATACTGTGCCTTCTTCTTCAACCGACAGGCCCTGGAAAAAAAGAAAAAACTCTCACTCACTAAAGATACTTACACAGCAATTTCAGCTTTACCTAAAAGAGTAAACTGATTACCAACAAAAGACACTAGACACACTGAAACACTGTTTAATAACTAAAATCAATTAACATGTAATTTTGAGCATTTATTGAGTAAAAAAAGATTTTACCACTAAATAAATACTTAGAAGCGTAGCAACCCTTGTCTCCCATGAGACATATCCACATACATCAAATGGTATAAGTAGCTATTTGAATATCACAACAATAGCACTCTGACAACACTTAGCATTCCTAAATATACGTCATTATATCAATGGAGAACACTTGTGCTATACAGACAAGTTTTTTTGTTCTGGAAGCTGAATGAATCAACAATCATTTGAACATTCGAAATTTCCAAATAAAGGAGAAAGCGACAATGAAGGTTGTTCTATAAATTGATTTTCTTTTGATAAATAACTGCTCTCTTGACACTTGGTTATTAAATAAAATATTCAACAGCTTTGAACCTTAACATTTTTTATTAAAATTCTTACAACTTCCTCACATTTTATGAGAACTCGTTCTATTTGTCAGACCCAAACCATTGTTAAATCAGCAACTAATGTAAAAATCTATTTGTTTACATGATCAATTGTAATTTGTCACTTAAAATTTTGGATCGTTAACGCGTTTACAAGCTTAAGTAACTTGTAAACACCTTTTCAGTAGTCAAAAAATAATACAGGAAACTTTGTTTATTGTTTTAAATATCTATTCTAAAAATGTTTGACATAAATATAATGCACACTTCTAGGGAAAAATAGCATATTTCTTACGTTCCTCCACTGTTTTCAAAGCTGTATAGCATTTATAAACAAATATTACCTAAAAACCATTGTTCAGAGGTAATCTAAAAGCATTCCTCTGATTTGTGGGTCACACCTGTGATGTCACATGGGATTTCGCGTTGGAGTAAACAAACCATATGTTGTTTTCTGATAGATCTTCTATTAATGGTGTCACCAAGTTTAGTTCGAAGGATGGAAACAGGCCAAAAATTTTATTACTAAAATATATAAAATACACAACGGACAGCACGTTTCTGGTGTAAAATATATTTCCGAAATAAAGATTTATCGAACTTTTTCTTCCATGCAAACTTAGACATCTGATACCTGTATTGTGCTTTGAATCGCCACAAAAACAAGTAAACTCGAAGTTTCTAGAATTGCAAAAAGAAAGGAGAAATTGAATGCTAGCCGAATTCCCTCTTATCATACAGAAAACGATACAATAATTCGCAAAGGCAAAGCAATTCTAATGGCAACTTAACATTCAGACCTGCATATTTAATTTAAATCGAGTCACCACTTTGCGCAAATGTAAATATGCGACCTCAAATTAAAATACGTTTCGCAAGTAATATCTTTGTTCCTTCTTCATTCCACATAGAAATAATGTATGTTCATAGGTATTTTCTTTGCTGACAACGCATAAAAATCATGAATTTACCAGCAAAGCCGCTTGGTTTGAGCTTTTAAAATCTCCTGTGCAGAACCGTGCCGTTTCAGCGCACAATAAGATGACAGCCAATATTTTGACTACTTTTTCAATTTTTGCCGTGCACAAATTGCTGTACAAACATAAACATTTTATCACGTATTTTACATAAAATAAGTGCCCTTAACTGACCTTCTGCCATTGTCGTCATTGTGCGAGGGGAATAATTGTAAATTGGAAGTAGAAGTGTAATTACCCCAAGCAGATAAATAAAAATAAAGCGCAAATACAAAGTTCTATAGCCATAAAATTCACAAAAATAATGGTTTGACGAACCTCGATGCAAGTTTGTTCTTTTCCTTCCTTGATTTATTCCTTGCATTCACTGGAAGCTGATGTATCGGTTTCAAATCTCCAATTATTCTATTCAAGCGTTCCAACTCACGACCGATGTCCAACAATCGGCGCGGATTTGGTACAAGATCATCGCATTCGCCCCTTCGACCTTTTCGGCTTTTACTTTGTGTAAATTCTCCATGTTCTTCATTATCATTGTCATTATCCTCCTCAAAATCTTCTTCATCGCTATCCATGTCCTCATCCTCAGATTCGTCAGGCTCGACATTTATTTTTTTACCACACTGAATCTCATAGCTTTCTTCAATCTCATGTTTGTGCTCCTGTTTTAGCTGCCCGCGAAGGTCCGCTAGCGGGGAGTAATAGCAGCTATACATTCGCGATTTCATTTCAGGAGAAACAAGATTTGGAATCGTGTTCACTTGTTTTCCATCAAGTTTTTTCTCCTCTGGAAAACTTATTCGACTCTTTTCCATTTTTTTTGACGTTGTTTCTCCCAAACGCGAGTTGGTAATCGACGTTGTAACCATATTTGTTGGTGCAGTGGAACATGGCGGGCAATCCGTGACTGCAGGTTTTTCGAGCTCTTCTTCCTTCACCACAACCCGCCCAAAGCGCTCACCAAACTCTATCGTTTCGTTTTCTTGTCTTCTTTTTGCAGTCTCACCAGTTCGACTGATTTGCGGCCGAAACACTTCCACAGACACTTTTGGTTCAAAATGCCTTCGGGGCGGTATTTTTGTCAAAGAAAAGGAGGTTGGTTGTCCGTCTGTACGAGTCGCAACACGATGAAGTCTTTCCATCTCTGGATTTATGAGGGGAGAAAGCGGCCTTTCGCCGTTTAATTCAGCAAGAGTTGGTCCATTTGACTTACATTCTCCATTGTCTAACTCGGTCTTAAAAAATTCCTCGTCAATTTCCCAATCGAATGGGGAATTGAGGGATTGAAAATTTTCATCAAATCCTTCGTCCGTGTCCCCAAGTAAGTCCAAATCTCCACCAAAAAGACCAGATTTTCCCAAATCGCTGAATTCATCACCCCCTGTGTAGTAACAGTTAGAGAAAGGTTCCTCGAATGAATTCTCCACTTCCAGCGGAAGCTGTCGAGAAGACATGATAAACACTTCGAGTTAATAAAGAAAATGGTGACCCGAACGCTCGAACATCTCAACTATATATTTACAAGTACAACACGGAAAGAGACGCATTCCCGCTCTTCCTGTGAAAAAAAGTCAACTCAGCTGTGAAAATACATACTGAAGAAAACTCTGTTTCCTGCTGCATTAAGGTCATAAACCAGTCGCTGATAACCTGCTTTTACAAAGGTAAAGATTCGGCAAACCTTACGATTAACTCTTCTTCGAAAACACACTACTTCTGTCTTGATTTCGGTTTTGTTATTGTTTTCACTCCGGTCCGCGGGAGAGATCAAATCACGAGACTTGTGTTGTCATGGTAATTAGTGCGTTGACCAATCAAATCGTTAACCTTGGCCAAAAGTCCCGCCTCTGCAACTTTTTTGACGAGAGTAACACTATTTGAAACCCACCGTGAGTGCCCAAATTTCTCAAGAATTTGCACGAAAACACTTCAGAATCACGCTGTTTCAAATGTATATGCCCCAATAAACAATTTTTTCGCACTTTGCTGAATATTTTTCTCTAATATGAGTATCGGCCGTTTCGGACCTTGAGTGGAACCAGAATGAACTAGTTTTATATATGTCGTCAGTAACTAAAAATAGACTGTTAAAACAATTGTTATGCAATCTTCTCTGGCCTCGCAGGCCGATATGTTGTTGACATTTTATGACATATGAGCCGTTTCCGCGAGCTCTGAAATTGGTCACGTCCGCAACGCCTCAAATGACATCACAAAGTACTCTCCATTGTTTTCTTTATACGGAACGGGAAATAACTGGCCAGAATCAAGGAAAACTATAGTTATTAAGGAGGTAGAATCTTGCTCAATCTTGTCACTGTCAGGAAGGCAAATTTTTTACCATTTTTCCCAAAAATTCTTTACATTAATTCTTCAGCAACAAAATTTATGCTACACCTATGGACTTTAGACCCAGTATTGATCATTTATTCACGCGTACGCTCAAGACTAAATGCAAGTCATGATCATGCAGCAGTCAGGCCGGAAGACCAAAGACAAAGTCTTTTATCAGAAAGATCAGCTTCTCTCCAAAAACATGGGATAAATATATTTTAAAAACAGAAGAACTAAATAAGTTGAAAACAAAACTCGTATTTCGATCGAAAAGTTTCCTTCCCTCCTAGAACATTTCAAAGACACAAGTAAACAAAAATTCAAGGAGATAATTAAAACATAGCCAAAAATATACACAACTACCCTTAATTGCTTAAAACTATTTTTAAAGTGAAACATATAAACTAAAGCAAAAACTTGTGACAAATTATGGTCTGATAAAACTAATAAAATACCATTCAAAAGTCCAGTACCAATCATATCTCTTCTTTCACAAATATAACTATTTGAGTACCTAAATCGTTTTCAGGAATTCTCACAAATGTCTTTGAACTTTTTGCAAATTATTAAAATGTATACTGACTTTCTCAGCTTCTGCAGCCACAGTAATGGATTATTAAAATTGTAAAAGGGTGCAGGATTGCCTGATTAACCCTTTAGGGTTGTAAATCCTGCACCCTCCACTGCTATATTATTATGAATTAATTATAAAATTCTCTATTGTAACTTGTGGAAAAATAAACTTGTCGAAACAAATAACACTGGTCAATCATTTCTACTCTTCAAGACAATGAATGGTCATATTATTTATTTATTTTGGCTTATTTACTTTTTAAAAGTCTTCAAACAAAAAGTTGCAAAATTTCATAGTGTAATGGTATGTGAAGTACGATAAAATCAATAATTTCAGATTGTACTTGCAAACAATAAGCCATGCCCAAGGGGAGAGGGGGAGGAGGATACTTTGGGGTAAAAAGGATAGGGATGCTCATCGGGAAATGCGAAAAAATACCCTTAGAAATACCAAAGCATAAAAATTTTGGACCCTAAAAAATACCTTATAGCATATTGTTTAGTTCTGTTTTGGATGATTTTAATAAGAGCAGAAGGAGACTCAGTCATTTTGTTTTTGCACTAAAAAATACTGTTTCAATAAAATGACTTAGAATTTTCTCTGAAAACCCCTAAAAAATACCATACTGCCAATTTTGACCCCTAAAAGTACGACGAGCATCCCTATCATACCAATATATGGAGTGCCATGTTTTAACATGCTTTGCTCTGGACATAAACCATATTTGCTTGTGTATACATCAATACGGTGTATATTTAAAACCCATTTTTTAATCCAAAATCAATTAAAGTTTGTCATTTTTATTTTTTGCTTGTGTATAAGTTGAAGTCATGATCAGTTTTTTAGGCTGATTTTCACATGCCACAAAATCTCATTTATGAGCCTCAATAATTGTTCTTAACATTGATCTTAATTTGTGGGTAGATATGAGCCTCATTGTTCTTATAAAAATTGTTGTTCTTTATAACAAATGTGTGTAAAGCAAAAAAGACATCAGTTCCTCTCAATACCTAAAGGCCATGTTACGCGAGGCAATTTTTTCAGCAACTTGCAATGCAATGCTGATAACAAAAAATTGCAAGTTGCTGTGAGTTGTCAGACGAGGGCAATTTTTTTCGCAACTCGCAATGATTTTGTTCATTTCCTGCGATAAAACAAGATAAATCAGCGGTTGTCGTATTTATGAAGAGATTTGATTGGCTCTTCACCTGGATTGTGACAATTGGCGTTGCAAAGCAGGTTGTTCAGTACATGTTACACGCTGCAACTGGCTTCGCAACGTTGCGAAAAGTAGGTTGTTCAACTTTTCCACAACTTGCATCGTTGTGTTGCAAGTTGCACAGAGAGATGTTACATGCACAATTTTGTCAGCAACTTGCAATGCAGTGGCATTGCGTTGCAAGTTGCTGAAAGAATTGCCTCGTGTAACAGGGCCTTTACACAAACCCACCGGTATTAAATTTTTCCAACTGAGCTCCATACTTTCCATATAAGCTTGTTTTTTTTCAACTTCCACAGCTTATTCCACTTGATCAATTCCTTATTTCTTATTACCAGTTATAATATTGTGTTTGAGTTATGTAAGGAGAAGTTAGATGTTGATAAATTGCCTAGGGCTGAAAAGATTGTTGTTTTTACAAAATGTTTTTACAATTGTTCTTTTTAAAAATGTATGTAAAGCAAAAAGACATCGGCTCCTCTCTATTAGCCTTAAACAAACTCATTAAAAAAATTTTCATCCTTAAAATTAAGTTTCTAAAGTTTCTGGTTTCACAATATTTAATATCAGGAGAGTATAACGTTACTCATTCAGACATGCAAACTTAAGACAGATTACAAATATTTGAACTGAAACAAATTCTTTTTTAATTGTCAAGTATCTATGTCAGCATAGGAACTCTACTGTCTCTTTGATGCTTTGTCTAGACACACTCAATTATGATTATATATATGCCTTATTGAACAAGTGTGAGGTCAAGATGGCTGGATATTGGCCAAGTTCTTTTTTGGCATTATTATGGACCAAGACAAGAAAAAGTCTTTTTTGGCATTATTATGGAACAAGACAAGAAAAAGTCCTATATCCATTCATCTTCACTGAACAAGCTTGTTCAATAAAGGATTTATTATATTGCCAAAGAATTTCACTTTACTACTGTTTTCCATAAGACAAAAATGCTTCCATGTCTTCATATACATCACTTTGCGTTTTAATTTTTGTATTGTCAGTTTTTGTTGACGAATAAATTTACAAATCTTGTTTATGTTTTCTTTGTTTTGACTGACCTCTTCCTCTTTTTGCAACTCTATTGCCCAAAACTCAATGTGAAATTCCGCTCCACATATTTTTTTCTTGCAGGAACAAAACGAGCAATCCTCACACAGCAGGCAAGATGGGCCAATCTTTCCCACTCATGTAACCAATCAGAACACAGAATTTGCTTCATCTTGTCTGCTCAACAAGCCTGATATATAATAAGTGTTCTTACATTAAACCTCTACAAGACAGTACAACTAGCTGCAGTTTTGCCCGGATAAATAAAAAGTCTGCATTATAAAAATGACCATTTATGATAATAGCTAGTTCATGCATTTTTATACAGTATACTGTCACCACTGTTTACATTCTTCTTCATAATTAGCAAACAATTTTAAGTGGAGAATGAAACAATTAAAATACCAAAAGGAATTTAATTTAAAACTTTAGAAAGACAAAGCAAGCAAAGCTGAAGAACAAAGTTTGGGTTCTATATAAACATGTAATTTCAAAGAAGATGTAAGTCACTGGTACTCCAAAAAATGAAAAAAAAAAACAGTGTGGCTTAAAAGTAAACATTCTTTGTTTCCAGATCTTCTTTTCTTTTCTCTTCTTTTAAAAATGTATCATGAGAACAGTATTACTTTTAATTAACAAAAAATAAAGTAACATAAATTTAATTATTTTCTGTCTTGTATCATTTAGAAGCTTTAATTATTATTTTGTAAAGTTTCTCCAAAACATATATCTATTTACAACATCTCATTTTGTATCTCTTTTAGAAAGATAGGAGCATATATTATTTGCTTGACATGTGTATATGTCGATGTCTTGAGATGTGGAAATTAACCTAAAAAATCTGACCTCATCTTATACAGGGGGCAAAAAAAGTGACAAATGTCTAAAAATGTCTTGATTTTGGATCCAAAAATGAGGTTATACTTATTTACACACAGTATTGACATACACATGAACAAATACGGTAGGTTGATGAATCAGAGGCAGTAATATAAACAAAGAGTCACCCATTGGATATTTTATGTAGTAAAATATTCAAACAGAAGTAACATAAAGGCTAGTTAATCCTTAATCCTGCGAAACCCAGTATCAGATAAACTAAAAATATCTCAACTGTTGAACCCTAGACCTATACAGTGACCATTCATTTTGTGTGCCACAAAATGTAGATTCAAAAAATGTCTATTGTATCATAAACTTCTGAAGCTTACAATTTTGCAAATTTGATAACACTTAGATTCTTGAAAACTGAGCTGGAAAAGGGTTAAGACAAAATATTGGGCATCTTGGTAGCTTTTCATGTTATCAAACAATAGGGACTTTTTTTACAAATAATTTTCCAATAAAATCAAAATCAATGTATTATAAAACCAATCCAAAGTAGTGAAATAACAATTCATCGGGAGCAAGATATATAAAATCTGACATTTAGAGCATTACATTTACTTCTTCATTGGAGTAAATGAAAGTACTAATAGGGTGACAAGAAGAAGAAGGGGTTTACAGTAACTACATAGGCTATTGTAATATATCTGGATTGAGATTCACTGAGAGGTTGAGGTCAAAATTATAAATAGAGAAACAAATAAATTTTTATTAATTCTATTACCGTATCTCCTCGAATAAACGCAGCGGCATTAATTAAATTTTTCTTACAGTTTTACTTGTTGCACTTGGAAAAACATGAGTGAGAAATCAGATAAATTTGATGTTGTAGATTTTTGTCTGTGCCTTTCAAACTTTAAACTTGAAGTTTTAAACAACTCCGCTCTGCGCTTGTAAAAAGTGAACATCATAAATTCGATGTTTCAGTTTGTTGTCTGTTCCAGGGTGCAGTGTTTATTCGAGGGCAGTGTTTAATCGAGGGCGGTGTTTATTCGCGGAAATACAGTATTTGGGATTTTTACCCAGTATCTAAAAAGATAATTAGATATGATAGAGATACAATCTCAGTTTTTGCCAAGTTAGATGTTTCAGCGTAATTCTGGTGCCTCTAATAACTGCTGTGGGAATAACAGAATACAAAATGAAATTTTGGTCAAGGGAGTTTGGAATTGAAGATGTTGCCATGGCAACCAACTGGCAGAGTTAATTTTGCAGAACAGTCAAAGCTTAACAAGCCTCCCAAGTTTCATTGTGATATGTCAAACCCTTAAATGTGATATAGCATCTGAAAATCCAAGTGTTGCACTTGTTGAGTAAATAACGTCATCACTAGCAATGGTGACCATTTCTTAAATTGAATTATGTATGGAAAGAAAACATTTTTGAAAATGGGAAAATGCAAAATGATTCACTACTAAAGTTCTTTCAAACAAAATATCAAAAAACGAAATCAGCATTTGATCACAGTTCTACTTTAAACAGTTTGAATGTGTGTACATGAAGTCATCAGTAGAAAGGGGTTCGTAGCTTACCAATAACATTCATTGCCTTTGGATTAATCAGCCCACTAAAAATCAAAGTAACATTCATTAATGATGCAAAATGGCAAAGCCCATTTACCTACTATATTTATAGAACTTTATCTTTACCAGGGAGAGAAATTAAGAAATTTTTCATCCAGCCCAGGGGAAAAATTTAACTGGCCCAAAATTATTTTTAGCTGCTCAAACGAGATTCTTTTGTTTTTGATGAATAGACATCACTTTGACTTTTTGCAGCATTAATTTCTGTAGAAGTTGTGGCTGTGGATTTGTTTTCTGCAGTTTGGTGACTGCTTGACATTTTGGGTTGTTGGATGAGAAACTTTCCATATTGATTTAAACACTGTTTCTGGATACTGTAGACAGAATGGCTGCACATGTACAGTCACATACGTGCTGGAAGTCCAAACTTAGGGTGCAATAATAGTGTCAGTGAGAACTTAGGTTTCATCAGTTGCTTTAGATACTATTTCAACCATTCCCAAACTAACCAGGCTAAATTGCATGAAAAAATTCATTATTATGTTTCTCCATGTACGTGGAATTAAAATCAAAATGTCAAAGGAAAATGCATACAAATAGGTTAAACAACGCTAAACAAGTGCTAAACATTCGTCTGCGATTTAGCCTGCCTGTTGCTAAATATATTTTTGAGATATTTTATTTTTTACCAGCCCAGAACCAAATTGGCCACCCAAAGCCGGCTAATCAACATCAATTTTGCACCCTGCTTTACTTTTATATTTTGTAAAGCTCAGTAAAGAAGACTGACTGAAAGGCAAAATTATAATTGCCTTGACCTTTGACCTTGGGTCAAAGAGTTACCTACTCAGCAGCAGGGTCCAAAAACACTTTTTTCATGGTGAAATATTTAAGAAAAGAGGGGGAAAATAACCTCACCATGACACAGCATTGAAAAGCTCGACATGTTACACAGTACCAAATGTCATTTTGGGGAAAATGACTGCAGCCACAACTTTTTTCTACAACTCTTAACTTCAAGTTTTGGAAAGAACAGAATTAAGTTTTCCATTTCTATCAATACTAGCTAGCTAGCTAAATCCATTTATAAGCCTAAGTGGCCCATTGGAGCCAGTGCAGTGCTTATCTCAAGTTTCGGTAGTGTTAAGCGGATGAGAGACATTGACTCCCCCTGGACAGAAAATTAATCAATCACAGGTGAGCCCCCAGCAGAAACTGGTACTCATTTTACTGATCTCAAAAATATGGAAAGGCTTAAAGCTGAGTCAACTTTGGCAGAAAAGAAGGTCACACATTTAAACCCACGATCTTGTGGTCTATCAATACAAAACACAGTGGAAACATTGCTGTGGATTGCAGAATAATTTTCTTTGAACACAAAAACTCTGAGAAGCATTGCAGACTCCAAGATAACTCAACTTGGTTATCTTGGGAGAAATCTGGTAGCATCTGTCTCCTGCCCAATGTAAGGCCAGCTAGCTGCTATTTTGAATTCTGGAAACAATTCATTAATTCACAGTTTATCAAACTTATCTTCCAGCCTTAATATAACTTGTTAAAGCTGGTAAACTTTTAATTAAGATGATGATGATGATAAAAATATGTGTGGTTCTGGTTACACTGGCAAAAACAGGGTATGTAGCTAGGTAGGTACACAGGGTTTCAGATAAGGGCCGGCGAACGGCGAATTTTGCCGGTGCACTCTTGACTTTTGAGGAATATTTGCCATAG
>JAODFW020840314.1:0-11320 GCA_027575235.2 Palythoa mutuki
ACCTTGAGTGACACCGTAAAGCTCCATTCGTAGTGTAGTCAAGTTAATCCAATCTGTTGGCCATAATTCGATAAGCTTGGCAGGAGACCCTTGATGGAGGTTGTTTTTTACTGTGTTTGTATTATCCGTGTTTCCAGTGAAAACCTAATTGAATACAGAATAAGGGAAAAAGGAAAGTGTAAAACCACTTTTTACGGCTTCGTTAACAGTCAACGAAATCCGTGCTTGAAAATCAGTTCAATGAACTTCAATGATTATCTGTAAGTCAAACTTTCAGTAAATAGTTTTTAAAAATAACTTTTCAATGCGTCAGCGAGTAGATACAAAACTTGGAATAATGTAGAATTCCCACGGCGATGATAATTTGTTGATATACATTACTCCAAGATTATTTGTAGGGGTAAAACAATGTTCATAATTTCCGATTGATTCAAGTATCCTTTAATGCATGTTATGCCATTGAAATTGCGCAAAAGTTTCAGTGCGAACTCTTTTTTGAATTTCATTTATTTCTTTTTTCCATTTTGTATCTTTACGATCGGAAACGAGCTAGAGTTTTAACATGTAATAGTTAAATAGATAGGTAAATATAAAAAAAGCTGTATCATAAGAATTTTAATAATAATGTATTTCAGCGAGATCCGCCATAATTCAACTTAATTACAACACCTGACAAATAGCATCGAAACGCCTGTTACTGTAGCAACTCGAACTCAGATGGATAAAAAATACAATACATACTTTGTCAGTTCCATTTTCTTGGTAATACTGCCACGTCACGTTGTCCATTGATAGCCTTAGTTTGTACTTCTTAGGATACTCGAAATACTCGACAAAAAGGTCTTTGAACTTCCTTGAGTCGCTATACCACATACTATAATTGCGTTCCCTAAGTCGATTTTTAGCCAAGAATTTTGTCTTCCAGCTTCAGTTGGGGTCCATCCAGGTTTCACTTGGTTGTTAAGCCTGGCATAATACGGTTGTTAGTCATCAGCCCTAAAAATTGAAGACGCTGTAAACCTGTGGTCAGGGACTTTAGCCCTGTCAGCAATACCAACTGGTGAGCTTGAACAAGCTGGAAAAAAGTGGACAAGATAATACAGAGCATTTATTAATACAAGACAATACAGGATTTTTGTTAATACATTCAGGTGCAATATGCTATAAATGCAATGATATATAGATGGAACACTCTGAAAATAACTTTCATCGGAATAACCTCGACTGAAGATAAACCGTTGGACAACGCAAAGCAGTTACTAAACCGTTCTAAAATGTCCAGCAGTTGAAAGCAGCGTACAACACGGCAACCTCGTTAATTATAAATGACAGGAAAGGAAAAATACTACACTACTAATGATGATAATGAAAATGATAATGACAATGACAATGACAATGACAATGACAATGACAATGAACAGTCGCACGCCGACATGGAATCTATTTGTTAAATGGACACACGCTCACGTCATACATAAAAGCCACAAATAATTCCATAAATGTTCTAAAATGAATTTGATTATAATTTTTCTTATTTGAAAATTGAAAAAAAAATATCTATACAGGCATATCTTGTTTTGTGCTTGTGACTTTCTTTCCTGGTTTAAAGGGGTCGTACAGAAAAACGTAAAAAATTGCGTTTAAATGAAAAAGTAAAAACCCTCTGGCTTTAAGGCTTTTTCGAGATTGCAGTTTTTCAAGAAGTTTCTACGCCCATGCAACTAACTATCCGTTGTGAAATACGACCAGCACAGTGAGCATTCAAGTCTCTTGTTGTCATGGCAACATAGAAAGCTTGCTTGAGGGTGTTAAAAGTACTCCATCATAAACATTACAGGGCGAAGATAATAAATTTTGACAGACTAAAAACATTTTTCAGACACCGCATGTAAGGATCTTGAAGATAAACCTCAAACTTAATGTTTTTTTTTTTCCAAATTGTTGATATAGAAAAACAAACAGGTTAAAAAGTGGAGTTTTTTGCTTTGCAAATTCAAAATCTGGTTTTTGACTGCCAAGCAACTGAAACTAAGGGATTTTGCAAATATTTGAAATTGTCTCCGGGAGGTTTTTCATGGCTTACACGTGATGCATAATCTAAGTGATTACTTTGAGATCTCAGGGCAGAACAGAGTTTACAAATCTGACATTTTGTATTAATTAAAAAGCATAAAAATAGTTGGTGTATAATTAAAACATTCTTGACGTCAAGATTTTACAGTGAATCGTTAGTACAGATAGATTTGCGACGATTGAAAGAATAGAAAAAAGGGGAAGTACACCAATTTATGAGTTTTGCTATCAATACTGGGACTAAAAAGTCATTAAAGTGCAACCTGGCTCAAAAAATGCCCAAAACGAAAACACAAGATTTATCTACAAACAGAGCTTTCTGAAATCTTTTCTGTAATTTTTCATCAGCTCAAAAAACATTACAAGCATTTCTTCTCTTTAGTCATGTGCTATTTTTAAAAAAGCTGACCAACCAAGCTAAGACAGCTCATTTTCTTGAAGCTTTCTTGCAGCACAAATTTGCTGCATTGAATCCTAGGAAATTTGAAAAGTTTGCACAGGAGAGTTGTCCTCAAAAATGTTTTCATTTTTTACAGGCCTCCGACTGAGTTTGTTTGCAAACACTCATCCAGGGAATTTAACCTGTTGATGAAACTTACAAACTTTCAGCTTGTAAGACCAGGCACATTTGCACAGTTGGCCCCTTATCCGCGAATGACACACCGTTGATCGATCAAATTGATTGTGTCAAAATTTTAGTCAAACTCACCGTGCCAATAAACAGCTCTTCGATATTCGCATGGTTTAAGCTTTCTTAGCCCTTTATGATGAGCGGAGGCGCCGGCAAATGGTCAAATTGATTACATAAAAAGGAACATTTTTTTTGTATTTTGACGAGTGAAACTGCCCTTCAGAAATTTATTTCAATTATACTGAGCACTGTCACGCAAACATCTATTATATGACATTCTATCTTAAAGCCATTCCCAGACTCCCAATTTTTATCTTGGATTTTATCTTAGATTTTATTTTTATTTTAGTTTTTATCAGATACCCTTTCCCTATCCCTGAAAACCTCTTTGTATACATTTTTAGTTGTATAGATAGATTGGTGTGCTCGCCAAACTTTAAAAAGGTTTTGGTTCAAATTATTCTTTTTTGAAGAGCTCTGACAGAAATTCTATAAAGAAAAAATCGTCTTCTTTCAAAAACACTACGGATACGCTGCATTTACACCCTGTATGGTGACTACATACAGCTATGGCTGTATTCAATCGTAACCATTTTACATACCTTGTTTGGTGACTCCATAGAGCTATAGGCTGTAATCAGTCATGGATATTTTACACACCTTGTTTGGTGACTCCATAGAGTCATAGGCTGTATTCAGTCCTGAACATTTTACACACCTTGTTTGGTGACTCCATTGAGCTATAGACTGTATTCAGTCCTGAACATTTTACACACCTTGTTTGGTGACTCCATAGTGCTATAGACTGTATTCAGTCCTGAACATTTTACACACCTTGTTTGGTGACTCCATAGAGCCATAGGCTGTATTCAGTCCTGAACATTTTACACACCTTGTTTGGTGACTCCATAGAGCCATAGGCTGTATTCAGTACTGAACATTTTACACACCTTGTTTGGTGACTCCATAGAGCTATAGGCTGTATTCAGTCCTGAACATTTTACACACCTTGTTTGATGACTCCATAGAGCTATAGACTGTATTCAGTCCTGAACATTTTACACACCTTGTTTGATGACTCCATAGAGCTATAGGCTCTATTCAGTACTGAACATTTTACACACCTTGTTTAGTGACTCCATAGAGCTATCGCCTCAAGTTCCACTTTTTTGTTCTACCACAGCTTGACGTCATCTGTTATCTATAACGGAACAGACGCACGCAAACATGGAATCTATTTGTTAAAGAGCTATAGGCTGTATTCAGTCCTGAAAATATTACACACCTTGTTTCGTGACTCCATAGAGCTATAGGCTGTATTCAGTCCTGAACATTTTGCACATCTTGTTTGGTGACTCAATAGAACTATAGGCTGTATTCAGTCATGAACATTTTACACACCTTGTTTGGTGACTCCATAGAGTAAAGGCTGTATTCAGTACTGAACATTTTACGCACCTTGTTTGGTGACTCCATAGAGTAATAGGCTGTATTCAGTACTAAACATTTTGCACACCTTGTTTTATGACTCAATAGAGCTGTAGGCTGTATTCTGTCCTCAACATTTTACACACCTTGTTTTATGACTCAATAGAACTATAGGCTGTATTCAGTCCTGGAAATATAACACACCTTGTTTAGTGACTCCATAGAGCTATAGACTGTATTCAGTCCTGAAAATATTACACACCTTCTTTAGTGACTCCATAGAGCTATAGGCTGTATTCAGTCCTGAACATATTACACACCTTGTTTGGTGACTCAATACAGCTATAGGCTGTACTCAGTCCTGAACATTTTACGCACCTTGTTTAGTGACTCCATACAGCTATAGGCTGTATTCAGTCCTGAAAATATTACACACCTTGTTTAGTGACTCCATAGAGCTATAGGCTGTATTCAGTCCTGAACATATTACACACCTTTTTTAGTGACTCCATAGAGCTATAGGCTGTATTCAGTCCTGAACATTTTACACACCTTGTTTGGTGACTCCATAGAGCTATAGACTGTATTCAGTCCTGAACATATTACACACCTTGTTTGGTGACTCCATAGAGCTATAGGCTGTATTCAGTCCTGAACATAATACACACCTTGTTTGGTGACTCCATAGAGCTATAGACTGTATTCAGTCCTGAACATATTACAAACCTTTTTTGGTAACTCCATAGAGATATAGGCTGTATTCAGTTCTGAACATTTTACACACCTTCTTTGGTGACTCCATAGAGCTATAGGCTGTATTCAGTCCTGAACATATTACACACCTTGTTTGATGACTCCATAGAGCTATAGACTATTGTCAGTACTGAACATTTTACACACCTTGTTTGGTGACTTCATAGAGCTATAGGCTGTATTCAGTCCTGAACATTTTACACACCTTGTTTGGTGACTCCATAGAGCTATAGGTTGTATTCAGTCCTGAACATATTACACACCTTTTTTGGTGACTCCATAGAGCTATAGACTGTATTCAGTCCTGAACATATTACACACCTTGTTTGGTGATTCCATAGAGCTATAGGCTGTATCAGTCCTGAACATATTACACACCTTGTTTGATGACTCCATAGAGCTATAAACTATTGTCAGTACTGAACATTTTACACACCTTCTTTAGTGACTCCATAGAGCTATAGGCTGTATTCAATCCTTAACATTTTACACACCCTAGTTGGTGACTCCATAGAGCTATAGGCTGTATTCAGTCGTGAACATGGATAAAATTATTATGGCTAAAAATGTTTTTGGTATAAGAGTTATATAAAAACCAATCGTTTTCTACTTAAAAGTCATCATCAGGGTTATATAACTCTTATACCAAAACAATTTTTAGCCTTAATAATTCTATCCATTTTAATCTTTTAGCGAACATATGTTAAAAAGTCCTGAACATATTACACACCTTGTTTGCTGACTCCATACAGTCCTAACTTTAGGCAAGCTCGATTATGATATAGCTTTGGAAGAACCCGGATGCACTGAGCTTGAACTAAGTTGTAAAGGAAACGTTTCACCACCGTACTGCGATCGTAGTTACCTTGAAATGTCTGTTTTAAAACAAAATGGAGGCGTGAGGGGTGAGTAAGATTTCTCTTTTTTCGGTGGAATGACAATCTCAATAAGTTATGAACTAACAAATGTATTGCATTCAATTAACTCGAACTAGTTAACTGTTTTGATTGAGAAAACATTAAAATTTCACAAGAGTCCCCAAGAAAAACACGAAGCAAGTTGCATTGGTCATAATATTTTAAACCTTGATATATTTTGCTGTTTGACTATTGCTGTAACTCTTACTGAAAAAAAAACATCATTCTCTATAATTATAGTTCTAAATAGCTAAATTCTGACATTCATTAAGTCAAGCATGGTGCACTGAGAAGTTGCTGAGAGAGCTTTGACAGTTTACAGTTGGAACGTATTTTGACATTTCAAGACAAAAAATAGTAGACAGAGGTTAAAGCGTAATTTATATAGAATATAATAAAAAATAACCGAACTTTTTCAAAAACCAGCCTCTCTCGCAGACGTCTGTTGATTTTATTCCTTAAAGCCAATGTGAGTCTCTCTACCCACCCATTCCTTATCCTAGTTTTGTCACTAGCTCCCAGGCTCACGAATACGTTCCTTCAATTCCTTCCAAATGCTCTCCAGGAAGAGTAATGCAGTATTAAACAACGTGTGTATAACCATTAACTAACTGAGCTGATAATGTGGCATTACTTTTCATCGGTTGATTCAAGCTACAAAAATCAGTTGTTTAATTCATTTCAGGAACATTTTACCTTCACAAGTCCGTTTTCTCGATAGTTTTTCCATGTATTACCGTCTGTAGTGTAATTTATTTGATACGTCCTGACCCACGCTTGAGTGTTTCCCTGTGTGGCGACACCACAGATGATATGAACTGACCCAAGATCAACCTGTAAGTACGGTGTGGAGTCACGTGATAAAGCACACCATGAGGACCCTGACGTGTATTCAAGTCTTCCGTTTGAGGCGGGAGTAGTTGCGTCATACTGAGAGGAGGCACTGAATCTTGCGTCATATACCTTGCTACTGTGTTGTAAACTAATTGCAGTGTCATAACATCTGCCTTAAAACATAAGACATATACGTTTAGCTTAGAAAACAGTGTTTACAATATTAGTAAGACCCAAATTTATAGGGCAGAATTGAATTAAGAAGTAAATTCAAGTTCCTTGAAGCAAAGTTATCGATTACAACCAATAAAAGTTGCGGATCTTTTTTTGACCGCTTAATAACGTTTTCTGAAATTATAGGTTCACACGACTAAAATGTTTTTCGTTTCGATTCTGAACTTTGCAAATACATTACAACAAATTTCCGGAAAAAAGGCCCGTTCTGCCTGAAGAACAATTTTTTATTTAAATTCAATTCGGCTCTTTATAGACTCTTGCATGAAAGCAGAAATAAGAATTATCACCAATTATTAACTGCTACGTAGCTCAGTGTGTTGCATGTTGGTGGATCATTTTGCCTGAAAAAGGTTCGTTCTGCCTGAAGAAGCCAATAGATTTACTGTTATGGGTGGGGATGGCGAGGGGGGAGCTGGAGTGGGTGGTTTATCTCGCCAGCTTATTGCACCTAATGGCTTCAAGTCTCGCTCAGAATAATGAGGAGCAGAAATATTCTATAACGCAGAAAAAATGTCAGAAACTCTGGTAATAATCCTGAGAGTAAGATGTTGGATTCTCTGTATTGATTATTTGACCAATCTACCACTTTGTGGAGAAACTGTGTTGTTGGTCACGGCTGATAAATAACAGTGTCGATGAACTGTCTGAGACACTCTATAGCAGATCTTGACAAACACGCAAAAATCATCAATATATACTTTTCACAAAACCGGTTTTCAACATAAAGTAAAGATAATACTTTGCAAATTTAATAATATATTTCTGTACGCCATCTAATATTGCTTTGTAGCATTTGATGATATTGACTGCGGTATTTCCTTTTAGAAATTTGTAGTACCTTCAACATGCAATAGCAAGAATAAACATCTTTTATAGCATGGTAAACTGCAGTTCGTGATTGCGTACACATAAATGTATTTTATTGAATCAAATCTTGGGGAAATACGGAAAACAAAATCATTATTATCTTTCTAACGTACAGTACTCATCGGAAGAAATTGGTATTTTGCCCTGAGCGGAACTCGAACTTACGTCTCAATGCATTACTAGTCAGTCGTGCTAACCACTGCACGACAGGGACTATCACGCTAGCGACGAAGCGGCTAATGGGTGTCAATGTATGGCTAGTCGCGTGAATTTTTCCTGGTGTCCAATATTTTCTTCACTAGATTAATCTTTGCTAGCCTCGAATAAATGTATTAATTTGCATAAGATCTTATTGATGAATTCCTATGATCTAAATAGCAATTTAGTGTTAACGAGTTAATACTTGAAATTCCGAGTGCTAAGCTGTGTTTTTAATTTGTCATGCATTTCTGTTTACTATTTATTCAACTACGCTTCCTAATGCGGCTACAAGCGTCAAATTGTGGCATTAAATTCCTTTTCCTGAAGTTCAAATTAAAGTTTTCAATTTATGATATTTTCAAAACTAGTTTTGCTAAAGTCATTTAACATCGAATTTCTATGCAAATGCTCTCAGTTAATTAATTTCAATCCTTTTACCTACTGGCCACATTGGAGTCTAAAACCGTGATAAGGTATTTGAAAAGCACAATATCATCCAAACTTGGTTTTGCATGACCGGTTTTGGAAAAATAAGTAAGCTCTTCCTGAAAATGAAAGGAAAAAAATATATCTACTTATTGCAAAGAAAACGTAACTTACCCGCCACCATGTAACGAACAGGCGTGAAAGCCAAGAAGGCCATGCTGAAAACAAGATTAATTCGACTGGCCATGCTTTTGCTTCCTTGTATGCAAATCACAGTAACTTATAATTGGTTGAGTTGTTCCTGTGGACGAGATATAGCCAATTTGTAAACGAGGGTAGTTTTATACTGGAGAACGTAAAAAACTGCAGTTAAATTAAGTAATGATCCGCCTAAGAACTAAGGAGATAACCGATTGTTCAGATAGTTCTTCGGCAATTTGCTTTAGACCAATTTCGGCACGGTGGGTTTTCTTTAAACTCGGCCAAAATGTGGTACAACGAGCACTGGTGCTTGAGATTAAAAAAACAAGAACTGGTCACGACGGTTTTTTGGGAAAATAAATGCTAGACCAATAAAATACGCCAAATTAATTGACCATTTGAATTAAATTCAAACGTTTTTAATTGAAATTGCCGCTAAGCTCCCAAGTGCTTGTGCGGATCATTACGTAACAACCATAACAGTTTATTCTCTTTTTTATGGATCTTATACATTTTTAATTGTAGATAATGTTGCGCCGTCGAATATTAGGAGAAACAAAGCCATATAAATGAAAACAACAAAATGATAATGATTAATACTGTCGAATACTGTTGTTTAAATCCTTTAACTCGGTAATAAGATCGATTTACTGAATTGTTTTCAGTTTTGAAAAAATTTCCTAGTATATGAATGTGATCATTTGAAAGAAATAAGTTGCAAATAAGTGTGAAACGGTTTTTCAAAATTATTTCAAACGAGCTTAAAGTATTGAATATGTAGGTGAGTAGATTCAAATTTGGTGTAGTGTTGATAAATGAATTATCATCGCGGTAGGAATTTGAAAATGCTGATGTTTCGAGCACTGGCCTTTTGTCAGAGCATCACATTTTTAACGAGTTTGCACATCTCCAGGCTCATCTGTTGACAATCATTGACTCAAAAACCTAACAGATAAATCAACCTTCTAAAACATCTTTGAAGGAATGATGATAGTGTAGGAATGGAATTTAGCAACAAAATTGATAGCAAAAACGTTACCTTTGCTGGGAGATAATCCCGGGTTTGAGAAAAACCTGACGAGTAACTTTCAAAGGGAAAGAGAACCTATCGGACAACTGTCTGCATTCTCTGAAAAATAATTCACGCTTACTGAGGCAATTTATATTGTTGGGTTGAAGCACTATATATTTTTTGTATTTCACTCAAGAGGGTACGGTCGCCATCCAATCTGATTGGCTTCCGGCTATGAGGAAAGGTATTACAGACTTTCGAAAGCTTTCAGGTAGCGCTTACAAATATGGCAGCGATTTCTGTACGCTGTCAGTTTCAGCTTCGGGTTAAAACACGTAATAGACTTCGAAACTAAACTCAAACAGAAAACTTTACCGTTTAAGGTGGTATGAGTCTCAAAGTATAATAAAATAAGGCTTATATTTTTAAAACTCTATTTTCACTACAAATAAAGAACGGGAGACTCAGGGCCAGTATGGTATGCATGTATGATACCGTTTGTCATAATCTAATCAGATTAGTAAACGGCAATTTTGAGCATTTAAACAGTCCATTTCTGCTAGCAACTTTGTTGAAGCCTGCTTACTTCAAAAATCTGCCCGTTTCATGATAGAAAAATCATATTCACGCGGGAGAGTGAGTCCTCTATTTAACAAATAGATTCCATGCTTGCGTGCGTCTGTTCAGAAATAGATCATATATGAAGCCAAACTCTGGTAAGAACAAAAAAGTGTCACTGACGTTCTTACCACAGTTTGACTTCCTCTCATTATCTATTACTGAACAGACGCACGAAAACATGGAATCTATTTGTTTTAGAATTAAAAAATTCAAAACTTTGTAATGGTGACGTCAATCGTGCGTCTGTCTTCTTATAGATCATAGGCGAGAACCAATCAAAATGGGAGAATAACTTGGGTTATTATATAAATAATTTTTTTAGTTTTTTATGTAAGTCCTAGACCACGCTATCAAACTAATTACAGATAAGGAGAGTACAACTGGTGAGACCAAGCGCATCTGTTACAAACGCCCCTTGTTCATGAATAACAAACCGTAAGCCGATCGAAATGAACATACCAACAAGTTTGCCAAATTCACAGTGCATGCTGATATTTTTTGGCGCTTGAATTTAATAGGTATCTCAAGACAAATTGAATCATTAGAAAAGAGAAAAGTTTTTGTATGACATATAATTGTTGATGAAAGATTAAGGCGTGAAATAAGTTTTGAGAGGGATTCTTTCTTTCGGTAGTATTTGTATTTTGTAATCTTGCTAGATTTTGCACTGTATAGACATTTGTGAATCTAGCTTCATTAACCTTGTAAGTAGTCGAGTTATTTCATTTTTTCTTATCTCATATGTATTTTAGCATTAATTTTAAAACGATGGAAAAAGTTGACTATAGGATTTTTTTTTTAGCCATACTAGTTATGTAGGCTGTATGAACTTTGCTTATGGCAAACCTTCATTTTTAAAATAAAAGAGGCTGATTTTAAAACTTTCATTTTTTTTAATTAATGTTTCCTTCTTTCTTTATATAGATTTATTTCCCATGATATTCTGATATAGGAAATTGAGGATCGAACAGCTTATATACAAGTACCGGTAGTACACGGAAGCTGTCATAATGATAGTTATAGAAGAAAATGTATTTCCCAGGAGAACTTGAAAAAAAAGACTAAAAAGAATCT
Source organism: Palythoa mutuki (assembly GCA_027575235.2). NCBI lineage: Eukaryota > Metazoa > Cnidaria > Anthozoa > Zoantharia > Sphenopidae > Palythoa > Palythoa mutuki. The sequence continues at coordinate 11,276 of JAODFW020840314.1, forward strand.
ATCTCCTAACAAAAACTTTTGTAAGCAAAATATTCAGGTCACATG
>JAODFW020841309.1:0-11319 GCA_027575235.2 Palythoa mutuki
CTAAAAAGTCTCGCAGTTTGATTTTGTAAAAGAACAGTACACAAAACAAAGTGAGATTTGAAAATCCGAAAATTTAATAAACGGGGGGGGGTCCTAATAAGGTCCGAGGGGGTCAGAAAAAATCGAAATTTTGATACGCGGGGAGGACGTTTATTTGGCACCCACGAGTAAGGCTTTCGTCTTGACCGTCAGACCAGGCGACATAAATCACATCACACGAGAAACGCACGTAACTAGATAATTTGAGCAGGATGGTCATGGACTGCGTAGCTAGCAGGCAATTTTGTGATGAGGAGGAAACTGAAAAATAGAACATTTGTGAGCCATGATGAACGAGATTGGGAGGACGGTAGCTTTTTTAACCTACCTGCAGTCTTTCCGCTCGGATTTTCACTTTTTTAGCCTTCTCACAAGACCGCAAGCTGCGCAGGCTAGAAGTTTAGAACTCGCGTGATACGTTAATTAACTTTATCCCTACTTAATACTGAGCTGCTTTAAATCACTCATCGCGCTAGGCACGTTCATGACGTTTCTTTAATACACTCCTTTTGTATAAGAACTGATACTTTATAAGAATATCGAAGCTGAAACTGGCGATATTTTAAGAATAATTTAAGAATAATTCCGAGGCTTAGATTGAGTTTAAATTAAGAATATAACTTTTTGTAATATACATAAATACATATACAAAAATTTGAAAAAAAAAAATGGAAAGTAAAAGTTCTCTAAAAATCTAAACGGCAGAGGCCAATCAAACAACTAATTAATGGCCAAATACGGTACTAACGTTAATCGACCCTGACCTACCCTATGCCAATGTCAATGACTGTTTCCAAACGGAAATGCCATACTCCCAGGCATATTCCTGATCGACCTGTGATCTGATCTATAAGATAATTTTTATGAATATTTCCAGCATTAAATAAGTAACAAAATAAGAATGCCCAGCCTGGGTCTTAAAACAATATTCTTAATTAAAAAAAGAGGGTGCGAGCAAACTCGCTTGTTTCAGTTTCGGTTTGCAGCTGTTTTTCTGAGGAAGAAGAATATATTTCTTTATCTTTGTGAGTCGAATATTGAATACTGAACTTCGCCGTTATATTAATTCTCTAATTGATTGATTGATTGATTTCTGATCCACACACTCCACTTCCTACAGTCCAAAACCTCAGTTTTCTTTTGCTGTCAATGGTGTTCAACTTAGAAAAATCATCAAACTATTTCTGGTACAATGAATTTATATAGCATTAGAAAAGGTATAAAAAGGTCACTAACTTCTTTCCCGTCGCTTTCTTGTGCTTTCTCATTTCCACTATACATGCTACAGTTAATCATTAATAGTGCAGGGGCTTAATTAGAAGCCGATACCCGGGTACCAGTGCCCGCCTACTGTGACTACAGGTACCCGGCTACTTCAGTGACATTTAGATTATAACTGTTTTTAAAAATTGAGAGGTGCATTTTGCTTCGACTCGTGCAATTTTCGCATCCAGATTCATTAACTGGAGACGAACAAAACAATAGTTCTGGCCGATTTTCTGAGTTGTTTGTTCTCCGAATTCAAATTCTTTTCTTGAGCATGATCGTTGTTGTTGATCTGATCATTTAGAGATCTCTCCGGCATTGGAGCTGGAGGCACGACAGTCACCCGACCTCCCCAAAACGGAACACTGTCAGGTAATTGTAGTTGGCTTTCAACTACAAGACGGAACCATGTGTTTGAGTATGAGGAGACAACAGTCTTTGGACCAATTTTTTTCCGTTCATTCGAAGAAGAGAAAAGGGGAGTAAATGATATATTATTTTATTGTAGTAAACACCTGAGACCTATTGAGTGCCAAAAGTAAATGACAAAATACGAAACATCTGAGCAAGATGACAGCATGCATGGTTAATCCGCAGTGTATCAAGACGACTTCTTCAGGGTTAGAAATAATGAAATAAAGAATAAAGATTAATAGCGTTATATTTGTATCGACCATTCCCCAAAAATGAAAAATAACATACCCTTCTACTTCAAAAGTTAATGATGTTAGAACTATATTGCTTCCGGTACGCGCGCGGGATCCTGGGCACTATACAGAATGCCTTCAGGAAAATTCCGTTTTTTTTCGGCGCGAATCGCCATCGTGAAAATACTAGTTGTTTGATGTTTGTTTTCTATGATACAGATTCGTTTCCGCTCGGATATCTGCAATGTGTGAGCATTGAGTCATTTTTAGGTTTTGGATTGTTTATGGAGATAATGTTGAGTTTATTTATTGCTTATTGCAGCGAATCTTACTTTGCGATTAATAACCTGAACTGATCATGAACTGAGCAATAAAAATCTCGAGTGGCGGGTAAAGAAAGGAAACGTCTCAAAGGTCTTAGACCAAACAAATGAATCCCTTGATAGTGTCAGGTTTGCACGTGGATGCGTGATTGTTCCAAAATCACCTCCGGTCAATACAGAGCTGCCATGCCAGGCTGTGCTAAAAATAGGAATTTTTACCCCACGTGACTCAGACAAACTGAAGTATCTTTGACAAAAAAAAAAAGTCTATAGAAAAAGCAGCGATCTTGTTATTATGAGAAGCGATTTTAAACTGATTTTCATATAATAAGGTCAATCCAAGACATTGCATTAGGCGCCACTTGATTTTTCGCCAGCTAGCTGGTTTGTTTCTCGATCGTTGGCCAGACATTAGTTGTAAAGATATCAACAAGTTTGAGGTTTATCTCCAAGATCCTCATAAGCAATGTCTGTAAAAAATAGTTTCAGCCTGCCAAAATATTTTATTTTCACCCTGTAATGTTTATAAATGGGAGCACTTTTAACACCCTTAACCAAGCTTTGTATGTTGCCAAGGCAACAAGAGACTGCATTGTTCATTGTGTTGGTCTTATTTCATAAGGGGTAATTGCAAGGGAGTAGAAATATTTTGAAAAACTTGAATTTAGAGAAAATTTTTTTTGTTGTATAAGACCTCCTTAAAATCGTCATCACCATCATCATCACCATCACCATCGTCATCATCATCATTATCAACAGCATCATCATCGTCGTCGCCATCACCATCGTCTTCGTCGTCATCGCTATCATTATCATCATCATCATTATAATAAATTATATGTCCCTATTCCCACCCTCTCAGCCCCAATATTGATTGTTGCATTATTATATGGCATCGACAACTGAACCTTCTTCATCATTTTATTTCAATTTCTTTACCAACATTTTTAACAACTTAGTTTAAGTTTTCGCCAAAGGCCTTAAAATTGAATCTAACTAATTTCTTCTCATGCACGCCATTTTGAAGAGTTAACGATATTTCATGTTTGATTGCACATTGAAACAGTGGACTCAGCCATTTACACTAAGCTCGATAACATAGATGCTGAAATGATCGTTAAAATTTTCAATGAACTTGAAATCTAATACACTTACATATTGTTACAACTATTTAATTTGTCTTTTGATACCTAAATCCCCACTGTGAGCACAATGTAGTCTGTCTGGTTGTTGTCGCCGAACGAAAAATGCATTTTGTGATTTGCGACGCGTCTCTCGTAGAAAAACATTAAATCAGCTCAAAGCTCCATCTTTGCGCCTAATTTGTTTAAGAAAACAGCATCTACAACACAACTCGTTTTGAATTGTATCAGAAGAAGATGTTCTTAGACTGCAATTTATGGTCGCTGTCATAGAACAAAGGAAAAAAGCGACGATCAATCCGGTCGGGGGTTAAATTTGTACGGTACTTCTGCTAAACATCTGCAGTAAGGCAACTGCCATTGACAATCAATACACTGAGAAATAAGGCAAGAATTGAGTGAGGGGATATGAGACCTCAAACAAGCATGGTCAAGGAGTCCCTGGCCTCACAGTAAAACTCTGTAGCGCAATCCCTGATAATTCTGAACGTAGCTTACGGAAATCAATTTCGTTTTAAAGAGAACCTCGCGTGACTGTCCAACAATATCAATTTGAAATAAGACTTTTACTCTTTTATTTGAAATTTTGACTTCGTTATAGCTTACTTTGTTTATCGAAGGTTTTCATATTTTTTTTTTGGAGGGGGGAGGGGGCGTATTTTACGCCTGATCAAGAATACGCCCCCCTCCCCCCGCCAAAAAAACGTGCCTTGGGAGGCGTATTCTACACAATATCCCCATATGTCTATATCGTCAGCTCATACTTGATTATTCTTTGTATATGAGCGATTTGCTTTGATCGTTTCGATAATTCAATTTTTCCGCGCGCCGCCATCTTGAAATGTGACGTGTTTTGGTTGCAGTGCCAGACCCCCACTCGTTCAGTGTTATTGTTTCAATCCGGGGTGGAGACTGGGACTGCAACCCCAACACGTCATATTTCAAGATGGCGGTGCGCTGTTAAACTGTAAAAACAATCGCTTGGTATTAGCTACATGAACAGAGTTATCAAATTTGAAGTCCTGAGGTGGACACAGGTTAAGAGAACGTCTAATTTAATACCAATGTCGTTGTACAGCCGAGGATCCCTTTAACTTTTGTAGAGTTTGGCTTTCCCGTGCGCCGCCATCTTGAAATGTGACGTTTTGGTGATTCAATACCAGTCTCCACTCTTGATTAAAACATTCAACAAAGATGCATCACATATCAAGATGGCGATTTAAACTATAAAAATGATCATCCTTAGTTGGCATCATTGTTAAAGTAAAACAAAAATGAAAACGATTACGTTGAATATCGTAATAGGGCATCATTTAGTATAGCACCTAGCAGATATATATGAGTTTAGTTCTCTGAGACTTTTCACAGTTTCGGCGGCTGAATTAACTAACTTTTTTATTCAAAAGTCCTTGCTATTATTCTGGTCAGCTGTCTTGCACTAAGGACGGTGGAAACAGGCCAGTTTTCGAGTAATCTTGTAGAACCTGAAAAACGAGCAAAAACTAAACTGGTAACAATTTCATAATTACTACAAAATAAAAAAAAAATCCGTCGAGGAACCTAATTGGCGCATTGTAGACAGTGCTTGTCTACAGTTTCTATAGTCTTAAGTTGATGAGAGTCATTGACTCCCCCTGAACGGGACACTAATCCATTGCAGGTTAGCCCCTAGCAGAAGCTGGTACTCATTTTAACAACCTCGGGAGGATGGAAAGCTGAGTCAACTTTGGCGGAAAAAAACGTCACACAGCCTGGGTTTGAACCCGCGAACTTGTGGCTGTAAGGAAGAGATCTTACCACTGTTCCAATTACCCCGTTAAATAATTAGAATAAAAGGATGCAAATATACGCTGTCATCAGTCAAAAGATGAGAGACTGGATCTACAACAATTTTAACCCGGACGTTTCACCCTTAACATTTTCGAAATTCAACTCCAGGATTGCATTCTCCTCAATATCCTCTAGTGACTGGTCTATTTACACTGATTTCAAATTTTACATTCCAATTATCCTTTATCAATACATCATTTTGCTAATGCAAATGTTTGCTAGATCCATCCCTTGTGGGGGCTAATAGTTCTTACTCGGTCAAATTTACATCACTTTTTGCCCCCACAAGGGAATGGATTTAGCAAAAATTTGCATTAGCAAATGGTGTATCCATAGCTTGATTCCGGCTGCCCGTGAACAGCATAACAAATATCATCACTATTGAACGATTTATTACTTGATTGTGAGAAAACTGTGTAAAAGTCCATACTTAAGTTTATGAAGGTCTACATATAGTAAAAAGACCAAAGCTCAAGAATCGATAAATGTATTGAAGACATGCAGACGCGCAGTGAAACTGAATAAACACATTAACCGCGCGATCGGCAAGTACACAGTCAGGTAATATCTTAATTCTGAAGTAACTTGATATCTATCACTGCGTGCATGAATTACTCAAGAGTACATAATTAATTGATGATCAATGACATCAATTGGTAACCAATGAGTAACCGATGGGTAATCAGTTGATTAGTTATTGATTATTGACGATCATCAAGGAGTAATCGATGAGTTCTTTAAGCCCAAAATTTTTGAGGCCTATCGATTACTCATCGATGACATCGATTACTCTTTGATGTATTTGATTACTTATTGATGTTGATGATTACTTATCTGGCGATGACCCATCAATTACTTGTTGACTATTATAATGTGCACGAAAGATACATTTCTTGCTTTCTTGTACCATGTTATTCGTTTGTGATACTTTTATCTGTGTTAGACGTACTTTTCTTTATAACTGCCGTTCCTGTTGACCAAATTGCGCATTTGCCTTCATAATGTCGATGAGTAATGAATGACTAATCGACAACCAACAATTTTGTGGTTAACAATTAGTCATCGATTGCTCACTGATCATCGACAATAATCAACGACTTTTTAAGATTTTGTTATCTTTTATTCAAATGAGTTAACTTTTCTAGTTACAGTTTCAAAATGATCACTAAATCTGTGGTTGAATTTGTATGGTTTGAATGCACGTCCTCTTTCGTTCAGGTATAGTGTAAATAGATACAGCCTATCAAAACTGATTCTCATAACTTACCTCTTTCAAAGAATCGACAGTTAGATTTGGTTTCTCAAGGGTAAATCCTGTGCTCTCAATCTTAGATCCATCGATGCATAAATGTTTGTCATAAAGCAGCTCCTGCAACAAACAGCAAACACGATACGTGTTTCGGGAAATAAGAATACTTTGAACTAAGACAATCCCTGTAGGATCTTTAGCAGCAGAAGTAATCTCTGTTTCCTAACTTATTTAGTGATGGGAAGGGAACAATACAAGGATAAAGCCACTGTTATCTCAGGGTGCTGCTGTAAAAGATTCTTAAACGGCATAAATCCAGTTTTAAGAAAGTCTACTTAAGGACGTATATTTTTTCATTTAATTTACGATATGCGTTCACAATTATCAACGCACACTAGAAAATTCTTGAGCTTCTTCCTCCAAACAAAAACATTTTTCCAGCTCGTGTAGATTTACTACTAATTATCTGAGATCATCAAGGTTTTTTCCAGCTTCTACCGCCATCCTGTCTATACTCGAGTAAAAAAGAAGACACAACAAACCAGGTCTAGGTAGGGACTAAGTGGAGTGCTTGTAATTCCATCCTTGCCACACGCCTTGGACCATGGCTCTAAATGTTTTTCGTTGGAATCTTCAACCGTGCTCTCCATGTTCAACTGCAAGAAGATTAATGATTGCAGTAAAAACGTATGAAACTATCGTTTGTAAAGCTTTCGAGAAAAAGTTATCGAAACACTAAGTGATCATGGGATTAAAGTATGCCACCTTGTCTCTCGAGCCGTGATAAAGTACAGAACTTCTAAAGGCCTAAAGTATAAAATCATTAACAACACTACCACCACTACATCATCATCATCATTACCACTACCAGAACCATTAACACCACCATCATCATCATCATCATCATCATGACCATCATCATCATCATCATGACCATCATCATCATCATCATGACCATCATCATCATTACCACTACCACTATGCCAGAACCATTAACACCATCATCATCATCATCATAATGACCATCATCATCATTACCACTACCACTATACCAGAACCATTAACACCATCATTATCATCATGATGACCATCATCATCATTACCACTACCCCTACCACTAGCTACCAGAACCATGAGCATGACCAGAAAGATGACCAATATTATTATCACTATCATATTCTACGTCCTTCACATCATTCTTTTCTCTTGTCTTACGCACAATTAACGACACCGTTACTAGTACTTCTGCTTCTATCTGTATTGTAAACATTTATAACAACTAGAACGTTGATGAATCTGAAAGTTCCACTACTACCAGAAACAGTGACATGAAAAAGAAACAATGGCCTGTGACCTTAGAGTTTTATATAAAAACCAAAAATCTTATTTTGGTCAAAAGCAAACAAACCTTCGCCATATTGGACATCACACTTCCAAAGTAGTCGTGTTCGATTCCAAAGATTTGGGAGACAAGCTCGCTGATACTACCTTGAGCTAAAATAGTTAAAAATGATCTTTTTTCACGTTCTAAACACAAAAAAGGACACTAATTTTAATCTAAATATAATATCAAAAAAGTCGAAGCGTTATCACATTTAAACATTGTACTCCGTCACCTACAAAGTCCTTCAAAATCATCATCAGAACCATCTTTATCATAATCAGATTTAATTTTAAAAAGTATCAATGTAATCAGATGTCACCATCACAGCTAAAATTGCATACAGTTTATATACTATTAGCACAACAAACCATCACTGTCGTATGTTATCATCTTAGCTAAAACCTCGCACATTTCTGACACTAAATTGCCATCAAAGTCACCAGCATCAAATTTCATTAAAGTTCAAAACTATAAAAACCATGTAGAACATCACAAAGGCCTACAAAAACGTCATCACAGCCACCACCACAACCAAAAGCGCCTACACAGTTACCTTCACCACAGGCTATAAATCACAATCACCTTAAGAAAGACCAAGTGTCAACACCAGACAACTAAGACGACCAACGCTATCACTGTTGCCATAACGTTAACCACCATCACTGACAACAGCGTTGCACCTATATCAAATGGGAAGTGAGCGCATTTAAGCCAAATCTAACAATAGACACTATGTACTTACTCGATTCACTCTTGTCTACCACATTATAAACCTGTCCTGCTTCGCCATGCGTGGTAAGGTGCCATATGGCTCTGCATACATCAAGTACGTGCACTGTGTTCATTTTTAGATCTTTCGTCCACAGTAACTGCAAGTTTCGAGAAAAACAAAGAATCTATATAAACAAACACAAAATGGTAGAAAGAATAAAATCTTCTCACAAAATATTCGCAAATTTATCCTATAGTAATATCGTTCGTACTGTCGAAGAGCTTTAAGGTTTCAAGATCAATCAATCATGCACGAACTTACTTTCATCGGTTCGCCAAGTTGTTTATAAACGGCTCCAATAATTAGTCTCGGTGCTGAAACAAGAACAGGTAACTGTAAAGACAACTTATGCAAGAAACAAATGAGAAAAGCCGACCGAATGACTCTCAATAATCTTTCCTGATATTTACTCTAGTTTTACTTTGTGGGCCCAGATGATTTATAAATCAGTTACTTGAAAATACCAAACAGTCAGGACTACTCGGTTTGTTTGAACCCCTTGCTCACCGAATTATAAAAATTTAAAGTTTTTTGGCTTCGTGAAGGTTTCTAGCTTCTGATTTCTTTGAACCAAAGAACATTTTAATACTGAATACTAAATCTTCCTTTCAAGACGAGCAAAACAAAAGGTCTTTTATAGGGTTTTACAAAAATTAATGGTTTAACAGAATGGACAGCCGACATTAATCACTTGTCTTCACGACAAACAAAATAAGTAATCATTTTTTAGTGTTTAAAGCTGACATTCTTGTTTTTACAGCCGTATAATTCAACTTTTAATTACAAAATGGTAATGGTAAAACTTTATTGACACATCCTCAAAAGGGGATTTTCAGTGACAACTATATAGAATTATAATACAATTATAACTATCTAGAATTTCATATATATAAAATTTATATAGCATATGCAAGCCACGGAGTCAAGTCCGGAGTAGTCCATACGAACACAGGAGCACGGGCGCTAAGGCAGAAAATTGCGCTGCTATGATTGCATGAACCGCTCTCGGAGTTGACCCCTCAGCTTGCGCTTAAAATTAGCGACAGACTCAATAAGCTTAAAAGAATCATCTAGTTGGTTCCAAAGACTAACTGCTCTATAATGAAAAGTTTTTTGACCCGAAGTAGATTTAAAAAGTGGAATATGTAAAAGCTGCGAGCCACGTGTTTTCCTACCGGATATTTTCTCCCTTTTAACAAACTGGGCAGACAGATAGTCGGGAGCACGGCCAGTCATACACTTAAAAGATAATGTTGCATCACGGTAATAAAGCTGGCTTTTAACTGGTAGCCAACACAGTTCCTTTAAGACAGGAGTAATGTGATCGAATTTTCGTGTGTTGCTAACTATACGTGCTGCAAAATTTTGAACGCGCTGGAGCTTGCAAATATTACGGTAAGAAGTATTAGACCAAACTGAAGAACAGTAAAATAACTTGCTAAAAACAAGGGTGTTGATAATTGTTATTAGTAGAACCTTACAAAAAATGTGCTTAATACGGTTAATCTGCGATAAAATTGCTTCAAGTTTAAGTGAATCTTCGGACGTATGTAACTGCTATGCTCTTGTCAAAGTTGATTCTATTCATGCTCCGGCCGAAACTAGTGAAATTTCTCTGCTTCGTGAATGGAACAAATCCCTTGAAAAGTCGATTGAGGAACTCAAAAGCGAAAAAGATGCTTTGTTGGTAGCTCTAAGGCTGGTTTCTACTAATTTACCGGCTTTGTCTTGCTCTTTCGATGGGTCTATCGCACCACGTGTTCATGAACCTGAGTCGAATGCTCAAGCTCAACGTCCAACTATAACTGTACCAAGTCCTACCACTTCATCTAATGAAGCAGCGATTCCTACTACTAATGTAGCGAAAAAAAGGAAGAAAGTGACAGCTGGGCGTTTATTTTCGGACAATATTGAGAACGGGAGCTCTGCTAATAGACCTGCAAAGCATGTTGTCATTTTAGGAGACTCAATTGTTAAATTTGTTGATGGTCGCAAGGTCTCTAGAAGCAATGATGTTAATGTGTCGGTCCATTCTTTCTCTGGTAGTAGAATTGAAGATATGAAGCCGTCCCTTAAGAAGAAGCCTGATGAAATTATCCCGCATGTTGGAACTAATAGTTTGTCATCTGATGAGCCTCTGGAGCTAGCTAGCTAATAACATCTCTAGCTTAGAAAAACTTGTTCAAGATTTTTCAATTAAGGTGTCTTTCCTCTATTACTACTCGAGACAAGAGAAGGAACGAGCCCGACCTAAAGCACAAGATCAGCAATGTCAATAATCATCTTAAAGAGCTGGCAAGATTAAACGGCTATGGATTCATAAACAATGATAATATTGATTCTAACTGCTTAAATAGAAGTCTCCTACAGTACATCTGAGTTTTGAAGATATCCGTAAGCTTAGTGATAATTTTAAAGCTCATATTAGTACATGATTGCCCTGTCGCAATGAGAGTGTGCTCCCTCCCTTAGGTGATCCATCATGAATATTTTCCCTGTTGCAGTGGTTTCAAAATTGCCGCTTTAAATGTGAACAGCCTCTCCAAACATAATGATGAGCTGCGAATTATCTTAAATGATAATTTGCTCAATGTTTTGGCTATTAATGAGGCTAAGCTTGATGATACTGTTAGCGATGGGGAATTATTCATCAATGGTTATGATATT
>JAODFW020842306.1:0-11316 GCA_027575235.2 Palythoa mutuki
TTCTAAAACCCTGACCCTGTTTGTGATATTACACTATATATTCCTATACCCAGTATAAAATCACACCCTGTTAATGATATAAATAAGTAATTGTTTAATCCTTGACTACTATGTCTTCAAGAAGTAGTTGCTTCAAGGCAATTGCCAGGTTGCATGAATGAAAAAGTATAACTTGATTAATGGGTGGTTTATAGTAAGTTGTGGAATGGGGGGGGGGAGTTTAAAAAAACAAAATTTTAGTACACAGGGAGGATGTTAATTTGGCACCAAAGAGTAGGCCTGGGGCTAGGGTAGGATCACATGATAAAAAAATGTTATTCTGGCAGGCAAAGGAATATGGGAGTTACAGCTGGGAAATGAAAAACAAAGAAAAATTACCTTTTTGTAATTGTGCCCTGTCTTGGAGTCTGTCAGGTTCATTTGCCCACCAGAATATCATTATTTGTACGAATGATGTGACCCCTTACAGCAAAAAGCCTTTTATGGTGAAGAGATTGGATTTGAAAGCTACTGTAGGAAAAACTCCTTTATGGTTGTGGATCAGTATACACCTATACAGATACCTAACCTGTCTTCATATGGGATTTCTACCCCTTTGAAACATCTTTCATCAGATTGCTAAATTTGCTAATTGCTTTCTTTGCTGGTGATAGGGTAATAAAATAATTAAATATACTTGAGAAATATGACAGCAGTATTAACCCTTTTATCCCCAGGTAACTTATTAACACTTTATTTAGAAATAAGATGACATCTTATTTTCACGTGTGCTGTATACCCTAAAAAATATATTTGAAATTTATTTGTAAACAAATATTTTTTATTCTAAAGAAATAACACTGTTGTCAGCTGATGTGAGGGGAAATTCTTCCGTTCCACTGACAACAACCAATGTATTGTCTCTGACAACAATTGATGATTCTGGAGTCTGCTGACTGGACGTCGGCAGCTGAGGTGATAGAGGATACCTAAATAAACCTGAAAATGGGATAAAAGGACGGGAACCTGGAAATACTGGTCTGGGGAGAGCTGGGAAAACAGTGGGAGGAGGGAAAATTGTACTACATTTATCTGATGTATTCAGAGATGGAAAAACACATTGAGGAAGAGTGGTCTCATTACTTGATGGTGAGTGTGTTGAAGGGAGAATTGCTCTAGAGTGAGGAGTGATATTGGAATAACTGAAGTGTGGGAATAGGAATGGTAATATTGAATGACGGAATTGGTTTGGGCGGAAAGAAGTTGTGTCTATGTTATCAATGTTGCCATCTTTAGGGTCCACTGACTGCCAAGAATTTAACCTGGAGTTTGGATTAATAGATGAGAGAGAACAAATCCCAAGAATATTTGGAAGCACGGCAACTTGTTTGGTGCAGTTTTGGCCATCGGCTTCTTCTAATTCCTCATGACCTTCACTGTTGCTAATTCCAACACTTGTAACTACTGCGTCTTTTGCCTGTTCTATAATTTTATAGCTTTCTGAAACTGGTAAAATGTCCAAGGATTGCTGTTTACTGCTCAAAGATGTTTGATCAGTCTCTAAATCGCGGCTTGTTGCCTTATTATGATTATTATTATTCCATGATCCATTATTTTGTTGTCGTACATTCCCACTTTGAGGGCTTGGAACATCTGGTCCATCCTTTTCACAAATTTTTGAGTGAGTTTTACTCCCAGCATTATTTTCATCAATGGTTTTCTGGACACTATGATCTAACAGTTCAGATTCTAAACTTGTTTCACAGTTTTGCGATTTTTCACGGTTGTGCGTTTTCATATGTGTCTTTAAATGACTATTTCTACCAAATGCCTTTATACAGCCAGTTTCATTACAACTGAATGGCCTCACTCCTTCATGCGAACGTAGATGATCTTTAAGGTGATGCGATACAGTGAATGAGGATCCGCAACCTTCCACTTTACACTGGAATGGTCGTTCACCAGTGTGAGTCCGTTGATGCCGACGCAAATCATTCATTGTTGTGAAAACTTTCTCACAGCTTTTAAACTCACAATCAAATGTATTCCCCGAATGGACTCGCTGGTGCACTTTCATACGATATGAGCTGCTAAAAACTTTATCACAGCCTTTTTCTTTACAATAAAATGGCTTTTCGCCCGTGTGAACTCTGACATGGATCTTGAGGTTGTAAGAGCTCTGAAACGTCTTGGTGCATCCTTCAAACGTACAGCGAAATGTGTATTCTCCGCTGTGAGATTTGAGATGAGTCTTCAAGTTACCCACTGTTGTGTAGGTTCTCTTACATCCACTGTACGTACATCCAAATCTTTTGTAATACGAACGACTTTCAATTGATTTGTTATTACTCTTCTTGGCTGCTGGTTCATCTTCCTTTACAGCGACAGCTTTTTTTCCTTCTTTGACTTTCTCTGCATCTTCTCGCTCAAAATTCTCCTCGTCGCTGTCTAAATTTATATCTTTTCCATCAGCTTCAGAAGATTTAGAACATTCCATTGTGAATACATTCCACTAAGCAGTTATTGTAACACCCTTTAAAAGTCTTTTCATTGATTTAAACTTTCCTTGTTCATGTTGGCAGCCATCGTTGATGACGTCATTATCGTCCGGAGACTGGATCAAGTCAAGTCAACAGGAAATACGATGGGGGCACCGGTGGTGAACCTTTTTTGCTAATCTACAGCGTTGATTTCGAGATAAAAACGAATAAATTTTTTTCAAACCAATCTATTTTATGACTAGAAGTTAAAAAATAGAATTTTATGAGAAAAAGTTTGTATATGATAAAATTAAGTTGATGCGCGTCATAGTGGTAAACTTGACCCGCAAGGGGGAGGGGGCTCAGTTTGATTGTCTCCATTTCTGCAACTGCGCAAAGCCAAAGTTGTTTTATTTTCAGCACCGCTTGACGCTAGAACTTTGGCGTTCTTGTCTGTTTTGCTTGGCATTTTTCCTGTTAGTCTTTCCGTCGCCATTATGGAACCCGAGATAAAAACCGAAGAAGAGAATCCTTCACAAAAAGAGCAAGTAAGTCTTGTTTGCTTTCATCTTGTTGACCAAACCGTTCGAAAGTTTCTAAACTCCCGCCATTTTTATTCTGTACTCCAGACGAACACACCGGAAATGAATGACTGCAAAGAACAACAGGACAGTGAAATCACAGAATCGGTCCCTGCTCTGCAAACGAAACCAGCTGCTACCACAGCTAAATCTATGAAGAAGAACCAGAAATCAAGCAAGGAACAGAAAAAAGCAAAAGAGGAAGAAAAAAGACTTAGTACGTTATTAATTGGCATTCATTTTTTTTTCAAACAATCTGAGTTCCTTTTGTCAGACAGCATCAGAAGTTTCACTTTCACATTAACAAATTCAATTCCATCTGGTGCAAATCTGAAATATTAACGAAATTTTTGCATTCATTCCTGAAACAGAACTTCTGCTGCGTACATATCAGAACATCGAAGACCCATCAGAAAAACTCGAAGCGCTTGGTCGTAAGTATTTGCAGTTGGTAAGTGTTGCTTGACAAATATAATGATTACTATTTAATGTTCTCATAGTTGATTTTTATTACCACCCATAAAAAAGCGACTAATAGTAGCAGTTAAATGTCACGAATTTGACCGTTACGTAAGCTGAATTTGTGCTTCCGTCATAATTCTGGGAAACAACAAACGAGAACTTGTGATAAATATTTAGTCGCCTTTTTTATCAAGAAAGCTCTTCTTAGTTGTATGGATATAGCTTGTTCTAAATCATTATATTACTTAGTAAACGCACAGTAGTTCTTAACGAATACAGTGCAAAGTTTTTATTTCTTTCGTGAATTTTATCTGTACAGCTCTGAAAAATCATCGTCCGTGACTAAACAATTCACAGTAATTACTAACTCTCCGCTATTTACAAAACGTGATATAAATTTGATTTGCACGAACTTTCGAAAAAGGCAATGTTTATTTTACTCCTAATCACTTTGAACCGCACCTAAACAGCTTGTCAACAGTCAGATATTAATAATTAATTTAAACAGCGAGTTAGTCCTGTTTTTTAAAATGAGAGATAGTCGTATCGTGTACTTGGAATGGGTTGTCATGCCCGTCTGTGTACATCATTGTATTATTTTGCAATATAAAGTTCAAATTATTTCTAAAAATGGTCGCAGATTAATAGTTGCTAATTAAAATACAGCTGCAGATGTATATACAATCCCTTTAATTCTCTATCAATATTGGTACAACTTTTAGCAAGTCATGAAAATCT
The DNA here is from genome assembly GCA_027575235.2 of Palythoa mutuki. NCBI lineage: Eukaryota > Metazoa > Cnidaria > Anthozoa > Zoantharia > Sphenopidae > Palythoa > Palythoa mutuki. Next base: position 4,241 of record JAODFW020842306.1, read on the forward strand.
AAATATGCATATCTAATCTACAAAGGGAAAGGCCCATTGATTTTTTACTTTATTATACATTGAACTCTCTAACTCTTTTATGATTGGCTGAAAGCACGCAGTGAATTTTTGGAATCAGTGCCTGTGATGTTATCCAGCTGCAGATAATACAATAATCATGTCAAGGACACTCAGCTCAGGGTCACAGGTAATCATGTCAAGTTCGTGCACTTTGTGTTGCTTGCCATCATTGAAGAAGCAAAAACATGATTTCTAGTTTTGCTTTGTTGACCAAGCAAGACATCGAAAAAATAGTTGTAGACAAGGACTCAGAAAATGCAAAAAGTTCAACGAAGTTGGAAAAGGAGCTGTTTCCTGATTACCTAGGAAAGAGAAAAAAACTGAGAGAACCAGAGGAAAAAAAAATGTCTGGAACAAACTTTGAAAACATTTTATTTTGGAAGCAAGAAAAAAAGATCTGCCACTGATTTGAAAATATTTACATGCTGACAAATAAATAGCTCAGCGCACCAGTACTAAAAATAGAAATTTCTACCCCATGTGACTCAGACAGAGGCATGTTTGACAAAAAAGTCTATAGAAAAAGTAGCAATTTTGTAATTATAAGAAACAAATTTATTGATAAATTTCAAATAATAAGGTTCTTTTGAAATATTGCATTACTAATAATTTAAGCTGCCACCTGATTTTGAAATAGCTGCTTTGTTAGTCTGTTGCTCGTCACAGCATTTTTCATATTACTGCCACAAACAAATTAAATCTGACAATCCATTCAGTGTCTTTTTTATTGATTAACAGACAATACTTTTTTTTCCTGTCAGAAATGACCATACAAACAGAAAATTAAGTGGGGATGGTCTAGAGGTTAAAAGAATGTTACCCCAGTTGCACAAAATAAGTGTTCAAAACTTTTATTTTTTTCTATCATGGTTTAAGTTTGGTTGTATTATAATAAAATTTGTTGCTTTGTAGAGCTTTCATGATATTTAAATCATTTTCTTCAAATTAGGCATCTGATAACAGGACAGCTGAGACAAAAAAAGATGACCTTGAAAAGCAGAATGAGAAGGTGAGAGAAACTGGTGGATAAAATAGATTGTGGTTCATTGTCAGTCATTGGGGCTGTACAATGCAAAAAGTATAGAGAAATCTTATTGAATAATCAATATAAAATTACACAGTCATACTTAACAATGCAAAGAAAATTTTCATTACATGATTTTTTCAAAACTTAGGTTTGCATATTTAAATTAAATTAAAACAAAATTTTCCAAAACAATGTTTGCGTAACTTTATTTAACACAAGTTTGTTGCACATACAGCGGTGTAGTTAGCCCAGTGGTAAGATCTCTGGCTTCTAACCACAAGGTCACAGGTTCAACCCCCACTGAGCACACCCGAGTGTTGAACATTTTAATTTGTGACCTTCTTTTCTGCCAAAGTTGGCTCAGCTTTCCATCCTCCTGAGGTCGGTAGAATGAGTACCAGTTTCTGCTGGGGGCTAATATAACCTGCGACGGATTAGTGACCCATCCAGGGGGAGTCAATGACTCTCATCCACTGAACACTACAGAAACTGGAGATAAACACTGGCTCCAGTGGGCCACTTAAGCTCTTAAAAGGATTTAGCTAGCTTAGGGAATATTTACTAGAAACTCTTGAACAAAGTAATAGGCCCTAGGATTTCACAGTAATGATCGTTACTGGTAATATGTCGTTACTGTGCTGAATGAAACATGTCCCAGCCGAGTGTTGAACATTTGTAGGACCTTCTTTTCTGCCGAAGTTGATTCAGCTTTCCATCCTCCCGAGGTCGGTAAAATGAGTACCAGCTTCTGCTGGGGGCTAACCTGCGATGGATTAGTGTCCCGTCCAGGGGGAATCAATTACTCTCATCTGCTTAACACTACAGAAACCGAAAATAAGCACCGGCTCCAAAGGGCCAATTAGGCTCGTAAAAGGATTCTTGTATTAAAGTTTATAGTACAATTAACTTTTGAAAGTTTCTTTGCCGTATCTTGCACCACAGCAGAGAAATAATTCTTTAAAGTAACGATAAATATCTGGTGGAAAGCCGCCATCTTGTAGCATGCGAAGCAGGCGGTACGCTTCGTTGTGATTGACCGCGGTCGTGCAAGTGAGGCATGGCGGGAAGGTTGAGTTTCTAAATCAGACGAAAAACAAAGCGAACGCCTGCCTTGCAGGCCACCATTTTGGAAGTTCTTCTGAAGGAAGCAATAAGGGCAGTGCAAGCGGTACAAGGATGTCATAAAAGCTTCGTTAAAGAACTATGGAATTGACCCTTCATCCTTCGAGAGCATCACAAATAAACGCACTCTAGCGCACCTCTTCGAGGCAGCACGAAATGCGAGGCTACGCGAGCAGCGTCGGCATCGCCATGATGGAGATGTTGGCCCGCAACCCTCATCTGATTCCCAATTTGCCTGCGATGATTGTCAGCGTATTTGCGCCTCGCGCATTGGACTAATCAGTCATCCCAGGCACAAATAGTAATGGCAGTGGAACATTGGCATTCACCGGCACTCGATGAGCAATCCATCGTCATTATCATCATCATCATCGTCATTATCATCATCATCATCGTCATTATCATCATCATCATCGGACGTCATTACGTGGCTGTTATGTTGATCACCGACTAGTGTGTTTCTTGGAAGCACTTAGCTTCTTCAAACAAGGTTTTCCGGATAGGATTTGAAATAGACTATTTTACAGTTCCTGAAAGGTAACCAAGCTTCTACATGAAACCGAGGCGAAGGTTGACCTCGCACAGCTAGAGAAGTGGAAATAGTAGCCCTGCTACTAAGTTTCTTTCTTATGAGAATTATTAGAAATCGGTATTTCTTTTGTTGTTTAGAACTGCTTTGATTGAAACTACACGAAGTACTTGAACGGCCCAATCACGCTAAGAACCATAGTAGTTTTCTGGGTGTTGGTTTTTTGATTCAGAATGGAACGAGTGCGTGCTGAAATTTGATGTGAATATTCAGTTAGGAATAAAGAGAGTCAAATCGATCAGGAAATTTTCTTTCAGAAATTATTTACACTTTTCTGACTTGAGCCTTGATAACTTTGGAAAGTTTTTGTGGTAGAAAATTTACTAAAATATAACACATAAAAGATTCACTGTAAAGACTGCTTAACAAACAATGAAGGTAGTTCGCCTCTATATTCAGCCGTACAATACATGTGTGTCGCAAGGCGTCTCATTTTCCAATACCTTTTTTTATTTAGTTTTTTCGTCAATAAAAGCCGCTCACAGAAATAAGAACAATTCAAGAACAAATTAATGCTGAAGTCGCCAAAAAATTAAGAACTGAGCCTCGGCAAAATTTACTGGTTCTTATTAAAAAAAGCGCGTAATAGGTTGTAAAAACGTAAAGCTTTGTTTTAAAGTGAAATCATGAGATGTATAAAGTGAAATTTTCTATTCGGATTCAAAACAACAATACACAAACACTAAGAAAGAAAAGAAAAATGTTTATTACGCGTTTTTGTTCATTCTTGTGTTACTTTTCTCAAGCTTTTGAACAAATGAAAAGTGCAGTGCATGCAAAACCAGAAAGATTTATTGTGTGCAGTTGCGATTTTCCGTCAGTCGAAATTTTGAAACACTTTCTTTTATTTAAGTGAAGTCGTGATATGTAGAGTCAAACTTTCTATTCGGATTAAAGACAATACAGAAACAGCTTGACGACAATGTTATTTTTATCATGCGTTTTTACTCATTCCATTTATATTTTTCCTTATTCTATTTTATTTCTCTCACTCTTTTAATATGAAAAAAGCATTGCAACTATAATGGCACAAATTATGGAATTCAATTAGAGAAGACATTAAACAGTTCAGTTTGATATCATTCAAAGAAAAATTGAGATGGGAATTTATAAATGTTTTATATCAACTTTTATCTGATGTCGGGATTACTATATATTTAACAATTAGATTATGAGGTCTATCACGCGATAGAAATCGAGAGCGAATAATCTAATTGTTTTAGTATAAATCTACTAGCCGTTCAAAAAAATGCTGTCAACTTTATTGAATACCTCGAAATTTTATTTGAAACCTCGAAGGAGCGGCCGCCATTTTGTTGACAATCGCTACCCACTATCTATCACCGAATTGATAGAGGGCAGGGTAGCCAATCAGAGAACAGCATTGGTAATAGAACGCTAGTAGATTTATACTAATAATTTATAACTGATGACGTCAAACTGTGGTATGAACAAAAAAGTTAAGCACAAGGCGATAGCCGAGTGTGTCACTTATGTTCTTACCACAGTTTGACGTCCTCTGTAATTTACTGAACAGACGCACCAAAAAATGGAATCTATTTGTTTTATACAGTAAAAAAAAGTTTTTTTTAATGGTGACATCAATGGTGCGTCTGACCTCTAATAGATCACAGGCGAGAACCAATAAAAATGGGAGAATAACTTGGGTTATTATATACACTTTTTTTCTATAAGAACCAGTAAATTTTACCGAGGCTCGTTCTTAATTTTTTGGCGATTTCGGCCTCAGTTTGTTCTTAATGTGTTGTTATTTCTGTCAGCGGTTTTCAATGAAGAAAAAATGAAATAAAGCATGATATTTGCAAGTGAAACGCCATGCGTTACATATGTAATGTACGGATGAATTTAGAGGCCATCTACCTTCATCGTTTGTTGAGCAGTCTTTACAGCGAATCTTTTTATGTTTTATGCTGTATCGCTAGGTTTTAGTCAATTTTCAACCACAAAAACTTTCCTAGTGTCAAGCCTCAGCCTGAGCTTGTTCTTAAATTTTGGCAAATATAACACAACTACGCGTGCGCAGATAAGGTACCTATGAAGTGGCAGCATGTGGACAGCTGTTTCGCTCTTATTTGAGCTCGTCAGCACCGAATAGCCAGTCTACTGATGAAGGGACCTAGTTGCTGCGACGTTAGGGTAACGTAGTTAACGGAGATCCTGTTTAGAGATATTAAATTTGGGCCTCGTTGTTCATATAAAGTTGTTCTTATAAAAAAGCGTGTTTATAATTTATATTTGCAGTGAAAAGAGGTTAAAACCACAACCTACCCGCGACACACGTAGAGAAACGACAACAAACCCTATCAGTCACACACACTGTCAAAAGGCAGCAAGCTGCTGCATTTTAAGTAAATACTATTCAAAGTTTGACTGAATTTAAACTGTCTGATACATTTTGTTAGTGTTAAGGAGGGATTTCACACTATTACTCTTATGGTTTATCAGTCTCATGGTTGATGATCTGAAAAACCGTTTGAAGAACTGGGACTCACATCAAGTAAGTCAGTCACTAACATCGTTTCCAGGGTCCTCTCTCTTTCTCTGAAATGAGCCTGGGTACGAGGTTGGTCAGTCACTGGTGTAAAGCGATGATACGACCTTCGCGGTTATAAACGCAGTTTAAGTAATACACCTAATCCGCTGACCTCAATGTTTTGCCAATACAGTCCTCTTGAGAAATAAGGTTTTTTGTTTCAGATGTGGTAATGAGAAAAACACGAAAGAACGTTCAGCTTAAATATTAAAGGCCACTCTTTGACGACTTTTAGTGATATTTTTGATGTTATTAACCCTTTCAGCCCAGAGCAATTTATCAACATCTAACTTCTCCTTAAAAACTCATAACAAAACAATTGGTAAGGAGAAATAAGAAATTGATCAAGGGGAATAAACTGTAGCAGTTGAGCTCAGTTGGGAGAATTTACAAACATATCATTTGTCGTGCTTGGGGCTTAAAGGGTTATTTAGCATCCATACTTTGAAATTTTAAATAACCGATCACTAGATCACAGACTGAATGAAAAAGAATCTTCATGAATATTTTCAGATTTCGTGGAAGTGTTAAGGAAGGTTTTGCACTTGGTATCTTTTAACAGAAATTTGACTTTTGGGGATTTTTAGAGAAAGTTAATTTTGAACGGTTAATACTTGATAGAAAGTCACCCAACGAAAGCTTCATTTACTCCTGGTCCCGCCCCGGATCAATGTTCAAGTTCAAATTAACCCCACACTTAGCATAATAGATTAAAAGAAATAATGAAAGAGCTGAGTAGCATTTTATCTTCAAATCCAACAGGTATCATTTAAGAACTAAAACATGTTTTCCGTGTCTTTATAGCCTGGCGAAAACCGAGAGAATTCGAGAACAGATCGGTGAAAACCCGAGACGCAGTAAGGCGCGGAAAATATGTTTTTTTTTTCCGACTAGAGAAAGAGAAAGGCAATATGCAAAACACGTATAGTTTTATTTCTTTTATGAAACTGCAAACACTCACAATTTGACGACAGCAAAACGTCATTTTTGTACTTTACTGCGTTATTAAAGCACACTTGTCGACGAATCAGAACGCATTTAGAAGTTTAGAATTTAAAAATTATTGTCAACATGTCGGAATATGCGCGCTTTTTTATAAGAACAACGAGGCTCAAATTTGTCAACATTTAAGAACAATATTTTAAGAACAAACTCAGGCTGAGGTTTTTGTGGTTGAAAATTGACTAAAACTTATGGCGATACAGCATAAAACATAAGAAGATTCACTGTAAATACTGATCAACAAACAATGAAGGCAGTTCGCCTCTATATTCAGTCGTACAATACATGTGTAGTGCAAGGAGTTTCATTTTCCAATACCTTGTTTTATTTTGTTTTTTGCTTCATTAAAAACTGCTCAAGAAATAAGAACAAATTAAGAACAAATTGAGGTTGAAATCAACAAAAAATTAAGAACAATGGGCCTCGGCAAAATTTACTGGTTTTAAAATTTACAAATGTACGTGTACTACGCTGTATTTTATAACTGTATGTGAACTCGTGTAATGAGTCTGAAGTTGTGTAATTATTAGTAAAAAGTGTTTGGTCTATCTGGGTTCTCATCTGTTATCTCAGTTCTGCATGGGGTAAAGTGAATTTATACAAGTAATTATTCCAAAGGCAAAAGTCTCAACTATGAATCCAGATAAATTCCCACGGCGATGATAATTTGTTTATCAACATTACTTGAAGTTTGTATCAACTCGCCGACGCATTGAATAGTT
>JAODFW020843321.1:0-18642 GCA_027575235.2 Palythoa mutuki
CGACATTCAGATATTGGTCTTCAGATGCAAGTAACCCCATAAGCAAATCTTTTAAGCCTCTTCTAAATCCTGGTTTACTGACGCTCTTTTTACCGAACCTCGTATTTTTAATGGAATAGAATTCCAATGTTTTGACAATCAAACTTCAAAGTTTAACAAAGTGGAACGCTTTGGCACAAGTTACGCAAGTAATCGTAAAATTGTAAAAGATCACGGTCGATATTGGACAAAAATTCCTCCACGACTTCCAATCATCCATCATTCAAACAGCAAAACATAAAATTCATGTACGCTTTGCTTCCTTTGATTAAAGTGGCACCAAAACGTTCCAGACTTGTTCGATTAAACTTTGAAGTTTGATTGTCCAAACTTTGAACTTCGATTGGCCGACAGAACATGTTATTGTCACGCGTGTGGTAGCTGCAATCGACGGTATCGTTCATGTCTGGGAACCATTCCTTTTTGTTCCCTCTTCAGACGAGGAGGGGAATGTAACCTAGAATAGAATCTACTGTTCACATACCTTCCAGTGGGGTATTCAAAAAATAAAAGTGATAGCGAAGGGCGAAAAAGTTTTTTTATGTTTAAATTTTTCTCTTTCGGTAATTTTTTGGTCGATAGGTTTGCTGGGGAAGAGGTTTAACGCAATCAGTTTGCAGAATTTAGTATTTTTAGCACAGACGCGAGATATATATATTTGTTTAGTAATTATTTATTTTAAACGAGTAGGCACTCAGTTGATCCACCTAAAAATTAATCGTTTATCAATATTCCACAATTTCGTTTATGTACACGTCTTTCAATACCTATCTGTCCTGATGAATGCCACTTTAACCAGAACATCCGCGTTTCGCTGCTTTTCTCAGTGCATCGGCGTTTTCTGGTTAAAGGGTTCAATCCAGGATTTTTACTATACAAAACAAACAAGATAGTTTGTTACAGAGAGTATTTTTGAGAATAATTTGGGGTACTTATTCAGTTTTGGGGTTTTGATTGCTGGCTCTATATTCCTACCGCCCGCTACTTTTGGAATACTTCGTAAAACCCTTAAAAACTCTATTCTCAATTGTTATTCTAATTAATTATCTGCCTTAGCGCATGAAGAAATACCCTCTACAAAAGCATATATTCTTATATTCTGTCTGTAATTGTACTTTATTGCAGGGGTCATCCACGAGATTAGCCTTTGCTATATTTGGATGATCCCAACTCTTTCTCTCTTTTATTGTTGAAATCTTTCTTTATTCCTTAGCTCTACTGTGTTTATTTTCCTTTGTAAATTTAATTTTTGTGTCATACATGTAAAACTGAACTGAGTTAAAATAACCCACGTTACTTGATACCTCAGACCTATCTGGTCTCGCCGCCTCGATCCTTTCTACCTTTTTTCAGCAGATAACTTGAATACTAGATCTCATGGAATCATGGAAGTAGATAGGAGCATTAGATTGGGGTTAACTTATGCTTTTGGTGTGTTGGGATGGAATTTCAGCTGAGCTTAAAATACGCCGTAGTTGTGGTTTTTCAGTGCTTCAATACACGTATTACGTGGTATACATGCAAAGGTCAGGTATAAATAGCTAACATACGTTCGGCTTTTGTTAGAGGTCGTGGTAAACAGGAAGTGATTACTTCTTCGCCATTGAACCGTATTCTGCAAATGCTACCTAGTTCCAAAATCATTTGAAAACGTCTCAACTTTCGAAGCAGTTGGTATAAAACAGTATAAAATCCACCATTCACTTCGTTTCTTTAGTGTTAGCCTCAGTAAATGTTCAGTTTGCAAACAAATTCAGTAGTCGAGAAGAGTCCCTACATATATATGAGTAAATTTAGACTGAAATAATGCGCGCTTTGATTGGTTACGGTTCCACCCAAGAAAAACTTTTTTTGTGTGGTCATTTTCTAAAAGAAGTCAAAGTGCATCCTTCTTGTTCTAGACCATAATATATCTACTTGTGACGAAGTAGAACACTCTAAACCTCTGTTTCCACTCGTTTTTGCTCAAAGTTTTTCTCCGTATTCTCCAAAGTCCTAATGTTTTGTATATCAGTTGTCGAGCAATACGCGCAATGCTATACGTTATAACTTTATTTATATAAAATGAAAATTGAAATATATGGTTTACAAATTAAAAACAACGTAAACAGTAAATAGGAAGACCAAAGAGGTTTTGACTTGTATTATAAAAATGGTTGCAGTTTATTATTAGTAACGGCTTGAAAACGTCAATGATGACGTCATACCTAGTCCCTTATATCGTCCTTTCACCCAACGGCTGCATGTATACGACTACTCCGTTTCATATTTGTTTGATTTTTATTAATAGACCACTTCAACTTTTCACTGATACGAATTCTACACTGCAAAGCTTCTTAATCAATTATCAACTACAAGAATTCTTGATTTCTTCTACAAAAATATATCGTGATATAACCTTTATTGCCGGTCCATTTTACACATTTCTTATCAAAAGGCATGCATCTTCATGCAATTCGACACGAAATCTACAATCAAGTTTACTATCTTATCATTTATTTCGCCACTATATACGATACAGTCAATTTCAAAAGTATTTTTACATTCTACTCTAATATTACTCACGGAGAAATCGTCAATTTCCACTTAGAAAGAACATTCATGAGTAAATACTTTGGCTGTGTGCCGAAATATCTTTTATCAATATTAGTTTATTACGCACTTGCTACTACTAAGAAAACAAGAGCCTAGTTTTGGAAGTTTGTTACTTAACACCTGAAAAAGCTGTGTTGTTGGTTTCGTCAACCTTTTCGTTTTGAAGACAGTTGTGTCGCTTACGGTTTTCCAGCACAGCTGGAAATGTTGTAATTTTACATAGTAAATACTTCTGCTTGATCCGTGCAACAAATCAAGCGACGACGTTATAACTCGTTATACTCTTTAAATGGTAATTACCCAGTTTTACTCGTTTATAAATATTACTGTGATAACAGAAAGCCAAATTTTCGCAGGTTAGAGAAGATAAAAATCATGAGAACATGCCGACCCTAACAGTTATTTAAGCTAGTGTACATAACATAAACTAAACGTAATTTGGTGTTGGTGCGAAATATTGGCTCGTGAAGTAACTCTAGGTGTCTTCTTGCCAAATGTGTTTAAAATAAAGTAAAAGTTGTCAAACTTTATGAACAAATTATTAAAATATCAGACCTTTACTTAAACTACTCTTGAAGACAAGAAAAATGAGTGATATTTTTATAGAATTGCATTAACTAAATTAAAATTTAGAATGAATAACACCAATCATTTCTACTCTTCGAGATAAACAAATTGAATGGCCACTTTATAGGGTTTTAATGACTGGTTTAGAAGTTGAGATAAATTTAGTTTTGTACGAATCAGGTGATTGAGAGGATTGTACGAGTTGAGCCCAAATAAGTTATCTAAAGCACGCCATTTTCAGGCATTGGATAGGCTAATTGGTGAAGATATTATCATCTAATTGCAAATATTTTGCAGTGTTGTGTGTAATGGTTAAGAATAGTAGTTTAATTATTATCCTACAAATTTCATGTATTTTCTCACTTTTTGTTAGTCTTGTTAAAATTTAATTGTTTGAAAACTCTTTTGAGGTTTAGATAAACGAATTCGAAATTCGAGGACTGACGTGACGAAGTTTTACTGATTACAATCGCCATTATCTTAATTTTGCTCCGTTCACTGTTGTTTGTTGAACTATTCTTTCACGTACCAAGGTCATCGAGGAGTGTCATTGCTTGAGGGATTTTAAAAGAGTTAATTAAGTTAACAAAACATCACTGTAGTTGCAGTAGTTCATGAAATACGCTCATTTTTTAACAAGAAACTAAGATCAGGCTTTCGTACTGAAAGTTTTTTTAGCTTTTAAAACTGAAAATTTCTTAAAAGCATCGAAGTCATTCAGAATGCAGAATGATAACCAAATAAATTTAAGCAACACTGAATTTAAAAGTCACAGACGAATGGCCTCAAACCCATCAACGACGTTGCCTTCATACTTGTTTTCATATTTGAAATGAATTTCACTGTAATTGTGCTTGAGAAGTTTCTTAAAAATTCAAGTCCCAGTTGTGAAGTTCTGGCTTAACTTTTTCTTAATCTGAGCACTGGATTCTTACAAAATGGTTTCCTATTAAGAAATGCCGGAGTGTAAAGGAGAAGAATAGGATTACGTGAATGTTTTAGTAGTTAATGAGCCTTATCTAACCTACAAACAGTGTGAAAACGAAAACAGAATAAGAGCTACATTGTTAAGTGTGAACGTTTGAACGCTTTGGGCCCAATACCTCAAAACTCGATTAGTGGTGTCCCAGGGTTAATTTTTTAATCCATGTTTCTGTTTCTTACCTTGTACCGCCTGATTTGGGCTGGCCTTTGGGGGTTTGTATGTTTGTTTTATTGGTGAATCTGAACAGGATTTTGTAAGCATCACAAAGTTTTTCCTTATGAAAAAAACTCTTTAAACTTTGTCTTAACCCAGGGTTAAGTTAATCGAAGTTTTGAGGAACTTGGCCCAGGATCTCTGTGTTGAGATTCAAAAAGATCTACACACATTTTTATAAGAACTATTAAATTTAGCTGAGGGTCGTGTTCTTAATCTGCTTAATGTTTTGCCGACTTTATCCTCAGTTTGTTCTTTACTTGTCCCTATTTCTTTGGGTTCTTTAACCCTTATACTACTAAAACCATCTCCACATAAACGTAGAATGCCCTGCTGAACTTTTGAACCAATTGATAAAGCCCTATACAGCGACCATTCATCAGTTTTTTGTCTTTTCTATAGATTCAGAGAAGGTTCATTGTTTCAACAAATTCTGAAGTTGACAATATTTTACAAATTTTGTGATTTCGGCTCGCAAACTCTCAGCAGCCGAGATAACATCCCGACATTGTTACGTAGAAACTTCAGATATGTATGAGAAATTATTTCATAACAAGTGAGAAACACTGAATCTTTTTTATGTTTTATACTGCACTGATAGATTAGATTAAGAGTTTCTGTCAAGTTTCTTACTGGAAAATTTGAAATTCTCCTAGTTATCGATCCTCACCATGAGCTTGTTCTCAAACTGTTTTTATAATTTGGCCAATTTGAGCCTCGTTGTTAGAATTAATAAAACGGTTATTGCTATAAAAATGTGTGTAATAGTTATGCTTATGTGTTGCGTGAAATTCTCAGTAGACAAGGACAAAATGCTAGCAATGAATGGAATCTTATTAGTTAAACATAAACATGAGCTATTTATCTATTTAGTGTTATCAAACTTTTGTGTCTATGTTTATCATGTTTTGATGTATTGTGGATGCCACAATTAAGGACAAACTCTTTACTATACTTTGTTTAGGAGTTTGACAGAGTCTATGATATCGTTCCTTTACGTATGTTTCCACACCTTGTCTCCTTCGTGGGCCCACGTTATCTATGTATGTTTCTTTTTAGGAGAGGTAATCGATAAAATTTTCCGTGAACTAAATGTGTGAAACATCTCCTTCCATCTTGTTAATTGGAACCGTTCGATGTTTGCATTTTCGTGGTTTCGTGATCTAGTAGTTCAAACGTGAATATTGTGCGAAGTATTGACGAATTCAGTGCTTTTTACTGGCAAAGCGGTACACTAACTTGCTTCGAGGTTTGGTAAGGATACCCTTTGCGATGTACGTACGTAGCGATCTTGCAAAGTTCTCATATTTCATGTGTGGTTTATTACGCCGTGTCCCCCACATTCTTGCCACCTCCCCTGAATTCAGGAACTTAAAAACTCCTTTCTCTTTGTCTAGCCATTCAATCATGTAGTTATACTTGTCAGGGTCATTCAGTAGCTCAATAAGAAACTGGCAAAGTCGTGGACGACCAGACTTGAAAGTCGTTTTAGAACCTTTACGAGATTCCTTGGCGAACTCTGTTCTCTGTTTCATTACCTTAAATTCTTCGTTATGGCATCGTCCATTGTTGTTTATCATAGGGAAGCCCCTTTTAGAGAAAGGTGTGTCATATTCGACCCCAAACTCATCCGGGTCACTGTAGTTCTCCTGCTCGCTGTCACCTTCTCTCTTATCAACTTCATATTCCCCCATGTAAGGGTCGGAATAAAGCTGAACAGGAGGTGTGTTATTATCACTTTCTCTCTCTAGGTCCAAAATATTGTCGAAAGAGTCTGGTTCCGGCACAACGTGAGTGTCGTTATTAGGCTGTTGAAAGAATGTAGCTCTATACTGACAGTCTTGCTGAGCTCTGCCAAAGTCGTGGTTCTCGATCTTTACCTGGGCGCAAGCGCTCTGTGCTCGTTGAATCAGCAACTCGTCCGCATCTTGCTCAGATTTAATGGGCATCACGGTGTACCATTTGACACTTTCCAGATATTCCAATTCCTGCTTCATTTGTTCGCGATAGGTATCACGTGCAACAAAGGGATCACATGACAGACTCTTATCGGCCAACTGCATGCTGTAACGGAGCCATTCGGAAACATCGGGGCTGATTTGATCCGAATTTCCAGGGATATGGCACGCGAAGGCGCTAGGCGCGATGGCAGGGAGATGGTCTGACTGCTTCACCATTAGGCGCAAATCTGGTTCGCTCATATACGATTTCACTGTTGAAACGATCAAAAAGAAGTACATAAGAACTTATTCACAGTCATTTTTATATACTACTATATATGTTATATAATATACTTTATGAATATACATATATTATATACATAATAATGAAAACAATGAATGGTCACTTTATAGGTTTTAATCAACTTGTTGAAAAGTTAGAATGAATAACACCAATCATATCTACTCTTCAAGACAAACAACATGAATGGTCACTTTGTAGGATTTCATCATCTGATTCAAAAGTTAGAATGAATAACACCAGCCATTTCTACTCCAAGACAAACAAAATGAATGGTCACTTTATTGGGTTTCATCAACTGGTTCAAAAGTTAGAATGAATAAACCAATCATTTCTACTCTTCAAGACAAACAAAATGAATGGTCACTTTATAAGGTTTCACCAACTGGTTCAAAAGTTAGAATGAGTGACACCAATCATTTCTACTCTTCAAGACAAACACAATGAATGGTCACTTTATAGGGTTTCATCAACTGGTTCAAAAGTTAGAATGAATAACACCAATCATTTCTACTCTTCAAGACAAACAAAATGACTGGGCACTTTATAGAGTTTCATCAACTGGTTAAAAAGTTAAGGCATTCTAAGAAACAAATGATATTAGAGCGACTACTAATCTTCAAGATTTAGAGATTTTCGCTCAAATATTTAGAGATCAACTAAGTTAAATCTAAAGTACGTTCATAAATGTTTTATCTAATTTTCATTATTATATTTTTTAAAAACAGAGCTATAGAGAGCCAACCCTTACGACATACAACAATTAGTTAACATAAACGATAAATATTTCCCAAAATCACGTTAATCTTTCGTTTTGATAGTGTTTGGCTGTTTTCGGAGCTTTTGATGTTAATGACTTTAATGGCGAACTAAAGAGATGAATTCAACCGCAGGGAAAAACAGCTAAGTACTACGAACTTAAAGTAGAGCATGCAATATTATTTAGAGAATGTGAAAAGTAACGAGTGCATTTATAATTACAGGAACGAAAGGCAAGAGTCTTTGAAGTCTCAAAGGAATAGAGGAGTCTTGAGGACAAAAAACTGAGCGTTTTATTGGTAAAATAGGAAGTTGTAAGGTAAAAAATAATGTTAACTGAGAAATTGAAAATATGAAGGAAAAAGAAGATGGCTCATGAACATCTGCGAGCATATAGTAGTAAAAGGCGTTGGAGTAAACTGAATAAGGTCAATATAATATCAGCCGTAACACATTCTGTGTCACGGTTTCAAGTGAAGTAAAATAAATTTAACAGTTTAATTCTAAAAAATTACTTATTTCTCATCATCCTTCAGAAGAATCAAAATCACCTTTTGCTTGTTTAGTGTTTTCAAAATTTGATAAACAGAGACAATCTTTCGACGCAAGAGCCAATATCAAGAACTATTTTCCAAACAATTATACACCACTTATCTCTTGTTTTGACGGAGCGATATAATCGCATGTTTTGACAGCATACTATAGAATTCGAGACCTTTGTCCGTTGTATAAGTTCTGGCTAACACTAACAAAAGGGAATTTAGTTTTATTTATCCCCCATATAATCACTGTTCGTGCAGGTCATTGAAAACCTGGAAAGTCATGGAATTTTAGAATTTCATTTTCCAGGCTGAAAAGTCATGGAATTTCGATTAAGGTCATGGAAAGTTATGGAAAATTGGTACAGTATAGATAGGATTGTACAAAAGTAATGTAAAGAATAAAGCAGAACTCGTTCGTTGCACAAATATCTGAAATTAATGGCTGCTCTTCTTCATCTTGGCTAACTTGCAAGAGAAAGAACTGAATGTTTTTTATCAGTATTTTGACAAAGAAATGAAGAGCCCAAAGTCATGAAATATTGTGAAAGATCATGGAAAAAATCATGTAATTTCAGAACTTC
The DNA here is from genome assembly GCA_027575235.2 of Palythoa mutuki. Taxonomy (NCBI): domain Eukaryota; kingdom Metazoa; phylum Cnidaria; class Anthozoa; order Zoantharia; family Sphenopidae; genus Palythoa; species Palythoa mutuki. The sequence continues at coordinate 8,523 of JAODFW020843321.1, forward strand.
AAAAGAGTACTAATAGAGTGACGACGGTCATCATAACAGAGCAAGCTTCATCGAGGTTATAGAATAATCTGGGAGTCGATTTTTGCTACGACGGAAAATCGGAATACCCAGAGAAAAATCGTTTCAGAATCAAATTGTGATCGATATTTCTCAGCCCCTGTGCGAGCGTAAGAATTAATCGGTCCCGGGTCCGTATTATTGGATTAAAGCACAGGCAATAATGCCCGGCCCTCCTGAAACGCACGCAATACAACACTGTATGTTGTAGTACACTGCCAGTGTAAGTGATGCAATAACTTTTAAGACTGAGGGCAATTTCATAAGACATATTGGCTTAGCTTCATCACTGCCTTTTCAGTTATAACAAAACGGAACTTAAATCAAACGGAAATGGAATACCGGCTTGATATTTTTAATAGTTATTTCAGTGATGCAATTTTCAAGTTGTGATTTTGTCATTGAAAATTCACGAATTAGCCGGGCCAGCCTGGAGTATCTGCACTTAAACATACCCAAAAGGCAAATTATGTCATCATATTAAACTTTTCTTAGAAAGGGGTATTGACCTGAAAGCTTCCAAATATTGTAAAACTCTACTTTTTTTGGATTCGTGAAAATTTTAAAATTTACCTGGAGCGCCTATACTTTTTAAGTCAAGCCAAATGAATGGTAACTTTAATAGGATTATCAACTAGTTCAAAAGTTAATGAATAATGCCAAACTCTACTCGTCGAGACGAACAAAATGAATGGTCATTTTATAGGGTTTCATTATATGGTTCAAAAGTTAGAATGAATAACACCAATCATTTCTACTCAAGATAAACAAAATGAATGGTCACTTTGTAGGGTTTCATCAACTGGTTCAAAATTTAGAATGAATAACACCAATCATTTCTATTCCTCAAGACAAACAAAATGAATGGTCACTTTATAGTGTTTCATTAACTGGTTCAAAAATTAGAAAATTTCTTCTCTTCAAGTTAATCAACATAAATAAGGTTTGAACAACTGTTTCATAATTTGAGACACTTGGTTTATGTGAAATAAATTGGTAAAGATGCTTTTAAAATTGTTTTAACTGATGCTGTTTGAAATTGCGCTATCTTAAGTTTATTGTTTAACGTCAAAAGACAGAATGAAATCAAAGAAAATCATGACTGTTAATTTCTATATCTGATCGAAATTTTCTAAACGTTTTCGATGCGTAGAGTTAAAGACATTCCTATTCTATATACAATCTTTTATGTCAGTATTCAACAGAAAAAGCTGAAAAAAAAGTTAACATAGAAATAAGAAAGTAAGATAGAATTGCAAATTCTGAACCTTTACAGTTAGTGATAATACATTTTGAGCATTTTTAAAAGGAAAACTTATGGTGAAAACCTAAACTTGTTTGGTCGTCGAACTTTTATCACTAAATTCATGTGAGATTTTTTACCACAACAAAACTTTTTAACAGGAAATACGACAGAGTTTACAGAGCCACCTTCGTGAGAGGTGGATAAAAGTACAATAACGCTACGGGGTATAAGAGCGACAAAGTTCAAAAACCTCAAAATACAACTTACTATCTCTTAAGTCAGTTGATTTCGTCTTGACGTCTTCAGGGGATGGCGCGCGATTTGCACCTGTTGTGTTAAAAATAAGACATCCCACGTCAGAAAACATTATACCCCGCTCTGACTGAGTTTAACCATATGCCGCACACAGGAAGCAATTACAAGACAGCGAAAAGTTAGAAACCTTTAACCCAAAAATAAATGATTGGTTAGTGAATTCGCGCAACCAAGATCTATCCTTCTCAAATAAACACTTTAGGTTGGGTGTATGAGGGGAAAATAGATGTTGATAAACTGAATGGCGGCTGAAACGCTTAAAGGCGCTTCGTCATTACCCGTAGACAATATAATGTTTTTATAAGTTCACTGCATAACGTCACAGTCATAATAACTTCTAGCCAGAATTTCAGCTCATCTCAAGATATAGCTAATCCTTAATTTTCTTTTTAAAAAATTTCAGTGCCATTATAAAAGTTAATTGCAATGAAAAACCTCGGTCAGATAAGTCATTAAAGCCATTTGCGTGTGTCTTAAAACGATTACGTGAGTTTTTAGTTTTTTGGCATCGTCTGAGTTTTCTATATTTTTTGCATGTCATTAACATAGTTTTTTTTAAAAAAAAATTATCTCCAATACTAAGGATGTTTTGCTAACAAAAAGATCAGCGTGAATAAAAAGAATAATTTTTTTATGAAGGCCCAGTTCAAAATCTGTTGTTGCACTTTGTGGGATCCTAAACTAAACTAAACTAAACTAAACGCGACACAAAGCGACGCGACTAAAGATATAGCTTCCGGCAATGAGGGAAAACAAGAAAGCACGTTACAACTTCCAACAATCGCTTCTTATAAATCTTACCTGGAACAATCTGGGCACTCTGAAGCATTTTCAACTCGGGAATCACTGGAGGAAAGAAAAAGGACATCAATAAAGAGCACGATTTTATAATCACTTATTCACAACGCAGCTTCCAAGAATGAATGAGCGAGCTAGCTAGTGGCTTGATAGTCATATGAGGTTAAGAATCATTATGATGACGTAAAGGCCACAAAATAAATTACCACAACAATGCATTTGTTGACAAGTAGTAATTTTCCAGGCTTGGGTAATGTTGCGTCGCGCGCGAGTTCTGTGACCTACACTGCAACATTGCCTCCTGCTCTGGTAGAAAATAAATGAAAGGTAGACAATGGTTTTATTTAGTTATTTCTTTTTTGTTTTTCTCTTCATAATGGATTGAAGTTTGATTCTAACTCTGTATAATTTGTTAATGTTTCCATATTTAAAATGACAGAGATGAACTTGTCATGAATAGAATATTGGCCTAGGTTACTGCAAAACAAAAAAACACTTTGGTATTTTTTATGCAATCAATAGCGACACAATATGAGCAACGATTACGCTTCCTCGAGCGAGAACAATTATGGGTGGTTAAAATACATGCTCCGTTAGTTATTCACTCACATCTGTTGCTGTGAAAACTCACGCGATCTTTGTAAACAAAGAGTCTTTAATAACTGCGATTCTTTTTTGCTGTGTGATGGAATATTATATTAAAGAAAACATACACAAGTACCGGCATACCTTCGTATAAATCCTCAAAAGCGACGTCAACAGGGCTTTCTGGGGATTTTTCTTGAACCATTGCTCACAACTAATGTTTTCTTAAAAAACAACATCAGACAGGCGTTAGTTTTGAGTTGGAGTTATACATAGCTACTTATGATGTAATTTGCTATATTATAAAAAGTTTTTATTTCTATTTGATTTTTTTGACCAAAAATGACAAATACAAATTCACTTTGATCCTGAAGAAACCGACTTTGTTATTAATTTAGGATTCGAAACTAAATATGTGATATCAACCCACGATATATTGCCTTATTGGTGACACGATCGACCGTCTCATCTGAAATAGATCGTCGCTGTGTCAATTATTTATCGCATTTACTTTCTAACCCACGAAAAGCAAAACAAACCTGCTAAAATGTATTTATAATGTAAAAAACCTGAAACAAATTGTTTAGAATATTTGTCGAGTGTTTCAGGCGTAGCAGACGGGCAAGGACAAGGTCATAATAATTATATATTCCGAAAAATCTTAAATAATATATTCCAATATTAGTTTCAAATATGTCATAGTTTTAGGATACTTCAATTAAAGAAATTATTTGTCTATCTGTAAGTTACGTTAAAGATGATTAAGCCTTCAAAACGGAAAATGAATGTGTTTTAATATGTGCTTCATTTTGATAAGATCGAACAAGTAAACTTTTTATATTATTTTTTTCCTTTCCAACAAGACAATTAAGTTATAATGTTTGTGTTATCACGTAATACGCGCTTTTTTATAAGAACCAGTAAATTTTGCCGAGGCTCGTTGTTCTTAATTTTTTGGCGATTTCAGCCTCAAGTTGTTCTTAATTTGTTCTTATTTCTGCGAGCGATTTTTATTGAAGAAAAAACACAGTAAAACAAGGTATTGGAAAATGAAACGCATTGCGCCACACATGTATTGTACGGCTGAATTTAGAGGCAAACTACCTTGTTGTTTGTTGAGCAGTCTTTACAGTGAATGTTTTACGCTGTATCGCTAAGTTTCAGTCAATTTTCTACCGCAAAAACTTTCCGATTTATCAAGCCTCAGCCTGAGTTTGTTCTGAAATTGTTCTTAAATTTTGGCAAATTTGAGCCTCGTTGTTCTTATAAAGTTGTTATTTTTTAAAAAAAGCCTGTGATGGATCGAATAAAATAAATTTAGAATAAACAACTCCAGCAAAAGTAAAAGAGAATTCCAAATCTAAATTGAATACTGTAGACATATTAAACTTCCATATGGGATATATAAATACAGGTGTATGATCAGCTGTCTGAAATAGTCATAATAATGACTGGAGTTCTGTTGCTTGATGATTTTGGAAATGTCCAATTACAATAAGCCAGAATACTTAGTAGCATACAAACTTTACCAGTAAATTTTGCCGAGGCTCTTACGTTTTTGTCGATTTCAAGCTCAATCGTTTTTAAACTGTTTTTATGTCTTTGCACAATTCAAAATGCAGAAATGCAGGTAAGTGGTGAAACTGAGATGAGATTGTAGCGGAGTCAGTAGTGTTAGTTATAAGTTGCATGACATAATTTCATAGCGAGCTGGAAAAACACTATGAATCTTGTTGTATTTTATGCTGTATTGCTAAGTTTGATTACGAGATTCAGTAATGCACGTTTTTATCCGAAATGTTTTCCTGGTTATCGAGCGTCAGCCTGAGTTGGTTCTTAAATTGTTTTTAAATTTTAGCAAATTTGAGCCTCGTTGTTCTTATAAAGTTGTTCAGTCAATATTCTACCACAAAAACGTTCCTAGTTATCAAGCCTCAGCCTGAACTTGTTCTTAAATTGTTCTTAAATTTATGCCAATTTGAGCCTCGTTTTTCTTATCAGTAAAGTTGTTCAGTCAAGTTTCTAACAGAAATGTTTTCCTAGTTATCAAGCCTCACCCTGAGCTTGTTCTTAAATTTTAGCAAATTTGAGCCTCGTTGTTCTTATAAATTTGTTCAGTCAAGTTTCTTGCACAAAAATGTTCCCAGTTATCAAGCGTCACCCTGAGCTTGTTCTTAAATTGTTCTTAAATTTTGGTCAATTTGAGCCTCGTACTTCTTATAAAGTTGTTCAGTCAATTTTCTACCACAAAAACGTTCCTAGTTATCAAGACTCAGCCTGAGCTTGTTCTTAAATTGTTCTTAAATTTTGGCAATTTGAGCCTCGTTGTTCCTATAAAGTTGTTCTTATAAAAAAGGGTGTATTGGTGGCATGACCTTGCCCCCTAACATGCATTTTCCGTAAAAAATAGTCTGTGTTTTGACACAGCTATGTCTTCACCATCTTGTCACATATAAATCACCAAACTCAATAGATATACTAATTCTAAAGCATTCTTTCAAACAGTAACAAGAAAGTTCTGCTTATTGGTCTAGATACAATTTTGAAAAAAGTTGTGAAAGGGTCTATTACATTTTTAATGGAAAGTAATGCAAAGAATTTTATAATTAGGTTGTCAGCTGTATTATGAGAAAACAGTGCTTGGTATAAATACATGCCTTGGATGGATGAAAGTAATTTGATTCATAATGTTTTCAGTTTCTATAATTATATTTTTTCAAATGATCCTGCAAATCTTTCCTCACTCCAAAACTGTTGAAACAACGAGAATTAATTCTGATAAACAGCATTAGTAATGTAGCTATGCACAACCTCACAAGCTATCAGCTTTAAATTTTATCCTATTTAACCCTTTAAGCCCCAGGCATGACAAGTAATGTGTTGGTAAATTCTCCAACTGAGCTCCATACTTTCTGTATAAGCAGTTTGGGAGGATTTGTCTTTTCAACTTCAACAGCTTTATTCACTGCTTAATCAATTCCTTATTTCTCATTTACCAGTTATATATAATAGTTTGAGTTATGTAAGGAGAAGTTAGATGTTGATAAATTGCCTGGGGCTGAAAGGGTTAAGTAAAGGTGATCTGTATATCAATCTAAACGGTCAACATTTTGTATCTCTTTCCTTAAAAATAGCAAAAGATTAAAGGTTAAGATTTCTTTAATTTTAAATGAGTTTTTTCAATCATCTTTAAATTTTCTAAGGTAATCTGTATATTGAAATGGTTGAAGATTGCTTGGCAGAAGATTGCATTTCATATTATATCATCATATGATTTATTTGTGATAAACATCTGGATTGTACTTTTTTTTGTTTTTACAAAGAACATTTGTCTCAAAAGCAAAAAAAGCACTTAGGGCCTCAAAAAAGACTGCTAGTAACACCAACCATTATGGAAAATTATTTATGGTGGGTGATCAAAAATAGACAGGAATTTAATCACTTTCTTATGATTTTCAAGCTACAGTGTTGTATATGAACTGATTTAACAGAGCAGCATAGTTGGCAACCTTTAGCTGGCAAAAAATCATTTCATGTCATAGGCACTTTAATCAACAAGACAGTATTTTCTACTTAGGGAAGCCTCACACATCAATTTTGCCCACAAGAAACGTCAATTTTACGTTTCTCTCGAGACCCCCCCACCCCCCTTACAAACGTCAAAAATATTTATCGATATTTATCGATCTGAAAACATTGTTTAAGTCTCTATGGTTAATGGAGAATACGTTCTACGACTTTATTTAAAATGTCTTCGATGAAGTTTGTATCAAAGTCAGATTTGATTCCGCTCAAACTTCTGTGAGTCTTCAAATAAAAAAAACAGTAATCGTATAACTTATGACTGAAATGCAACAAGTAACAAAATATAGAACACTTTCTGGAGAAAAAAAATTACATCAGCTGTCAGCAGTGACCGCGAGCTCAACAGAAATGAATGAGCTTGCGGCTGATTTCATCGATTTCTTGGCTCTCTGTGAAGAATACTCGAATTTTTTAACAAAAATATCGAATTTTCCTACGATGTGTCACAGAGAAACGTCACTTCTGTCAACCGCCCCACCCCCAAACGTAAAATTGACGTTTCTTGTGGGCAAAATCGATATGTGAGGCTTCCCTTATTTATGTGAGCGGTTTTTGTTGAAGAAAAAACAAAATAAAACAAGGTATTGGAAAATGAAACGCCTTGCGACACATATGTATTGTACGGCTAGTGAATTTAGAAAACTACTTCCATTGTTTCTTGAGCAGTCTTTACAGTGAATCGTTTTATGTTTTATGCTGTATCTGCTAAGTTTTAGTCAATTTTCTACCACAAAATTTTTTCTAGTTATCAAGCCTCGGCCTGAGCTTGTTCCGTAAATTGTTCTTAAATTTTGGCAAATTTGAGCCTCGTTGTTCTACTTATAAAGTTGTTCTTATAAAGAAAAGCTTGTATAAGCAATGAGCGAGGCGTCTGTGCTGTGCAAACTGGTCGAGCACACTCTCAACGTTGAGTTCTTTTTCCTTGTGGATGTGCAATAATGCTAACGATGAAAGGCGATAGTAAGATGTTAAAAATAGAAATAATTGCTTAAAATTTTAAAATTTTCTGATCACTTCAAATAAGCAAGTGCGTATATGCGTAGGACGCTATGCACCTGTTTAATGACGCTGTGAAGAAAATGAACGCTATCGCCTCTTGTGCCACTCTTTTGTTCTTACCACAGTTTGACGTCACGAAACAGACGCACGCAAACATGGAATCTATTTGTTAAGTACATTCTGGATGACTTCTAGTGAAAATGATCTAAACAATATTTATAGCTTTTTTACAAATAATGTTGTAAAATTATGCTTCAAAAATTAGAATGGTTTGAAAGTGAACTTTCATTTTTCCTCCCGATCCTTGTTCACATTGCGCCAAATGAATTTCTTCGTAGCCAAATAACAAAATAGCCATTTCCATTGCAAGACACAACTTACGCGTAGACCACTGGGAAAAACACGATTACATTTTGCCGAATATTTTCTCATAGCGAAAAAGAAGGAAGCCACTTTTAAGGTTTCGAGACATTTCTAAGAAGAAGTATAAATGCTACAGCTGCCACTACTTGTAGAATCATATAAAATTATTATTTGATTATTGTAAATAATATTAATGATATTTGACGGCGCCTTTGTCGCAATAATTCTTAAAACAATGTGGACACTAATGTCAGTAATGATCTGAACCTTGTCCTGAATAAACATAGGTGAAAACGAAACTTCCTCTAAATAAACGCTGACTAATTTCACAGGCTAAAACGTTGAAATTCAAAAAAATTCCCAAACTATTTTCTAAAAGCAATAAAACAGCGTTGGTTGTGTTTCTGTCGAACCGAACCCATGTCCCTCTGATTTTGGGTCGTCAGAAGCTCTACCCAGTGAACTATAGAAACTCAATGGTGGGGAACGGGTCTTGTAATTGGCAAGAAGGTAGCAAAAAAGTTTCTATTTTGTGAAGATATTTCAGTTGTGATAAGTTACGGGAAGGAGCAAGAATAATCTGAATATGTCAACGATTCAAAATGTAAAAATCAGGAAAATCGAGCTTCCGCCAAAATTAGTGGTTCTTTCAAAAATTATTTATATTCACTTCAAATGCTTGGACTATGTAAAACTAAATTCAGGACTTAGCCGGTGTGTTTACGCGGCCCGTCTCAGAGTAAAACTCGCCCAGGGTCGGGGCCAGATCAAAGCGCTTTCTTCGTAGAAAAAGAATGCTATCATAACATAAACTTTTAATATTATTTTATTTCACCAGCTTTTATAAACTGTTGTACATGATTTAGCCACACTTTATTGGTTCTTCGCAACTTTTTTAGAAAATATTCTGAGTCCACATACTTAAGGTTATTTAACACGTTTTCTTGGGCGGTGTTTCATACGATATCTCGCTTGATATTTATTATAAACCAATAAATCTACATATCACTGGAGAACTTATGAAGTTCTCTGAATGAATATTTTTCGATCCAATTTCTGTTTTTATGAAGTCATCAGTAGCTCAGATCTTAACTTCCGCTAGTGTTTTTCTCCTTTTTGACTTTGTCGAAGTGTGCCGATCAAAACCGTGTGGGCGATTTTCGTTTGTGAAAGCCGAAGTATTAATTTTAGAAAATTGCAAGTGTTTTTAGCCAAAAAGCGCAGAAAACGATTAATAAAAATCAGCGAGGAATTTGTTTCAAATTCGCCGATATGATTTTATTATTTAAGTATTTTTCTATAATTGTGCCGAATTTCGTGGTAAAATAAGAAAAATTCAGCGAGCGTTGACGTGTTTTTTGTAACCCTCGTTTCTGTAAAAAAAATTGAATCCAGCAAACAGCGTTTTAATGAAGAGCGAACTTTATTGTAAACATCACGATCAAATAATTCAACTTGCAATAATTCGCAAATAAAATTAACTATTGAATTTTTTTTTATTCAAAACATCTTTTTCAAAAAAATACTTTTCAGTCTTTTTGCATATTTCAAACTGTTCATTAACCTTAATAAAACTTGTCGCCGATTATAAGACAAACATTTGGTTTAGGTTAAGTATATTTGTTTGCACAGGAGTGTCTTACACAGGAAATTAAAACGGTGTAAGTGAGTTTGAAGTGGGAAACAAGTTGCGGCTTATATGCTTTTTCCGGGCGGCCATTTAAGAAGTGTGATGCATCAAGAAGGACCGTAAACATTCTTTGTGTCTTTAGTTAACTTGATCCATTTGGGACTTAATTTAAGAGAGTCATCTCTATTGAAATTATTCTTATGTTTTTGTATCTCTACCACTTCTTTTATAATTCTTAGGATATAGTTTTCTGTCTTAGCTAAGACTTCCACTTCATTAAAAAGGATTCGGTGATCTGGATTATTAAAATTCCCTATGGATCAAGTTATTTAAAGACACAAAGAATTTTTACGCCTGAATTATACCTTTGTTCTTACAATTTACATTATTATGCATATCACTGGACATAGATATCAATCTTTATTCTAATTCATTTTATTCTGATGAAGGCCACCGCAAGTGCGGCCGAAACGTAAAGTTTTACAGAAACATTTTTATACGTGTAAACCTTAAAGGTTTTTAATTTTTTTTTATTTTAATAA
>JAODFW020843322.1:0-11315 GCA_027575235.2 Palythoa mutuki
GAGGTCGGTAAAATGAGTACCAGCTTCTGCTGGGGGCTAACCTGTGATGGATTAGTGTCCCGTCCAGGGGGAGTCAACGACTCTCCTCCACTTAACAATACAGAAACCGGAGATAAGCACCGGCTCCAATGGGCCTCTTCAGTTTTAAAAGGATTCACCCTAGTTTAGTTTAAACTCACCTGACCATCACCAGAAATACTTTTAATTATACTGCTCATTGCTTTTAATCCTGCTTCCTTTAAAAAGGGATAAAAGAAGGATAATATTAATCAGTAACATGATAAATAAACTGGTTGGACTGCAATACAATCACTTGCAATAAGAATAATCTAGTAGCGCATTAAAAGAGTTAGTTTCGTTACAAATTCGTGCAACAGCCTTCATTTCTCCACCAAGAACACTGGGTAACCTCCATGTAAGATTAGTAATAATTTACTGTAACTCTCTTCAACACAACTTTATTTAGATCTATCTCACTTTTAAATAATTAAGTTTAATCATAAAGACACCTATATTCAAACTCCACAATATAAAGCAGTTTGAAGTTTACATTTTATTGGGCAGGTTCATGACTGCACTTTGACTGGACTATGTCATTCCTAACAGCTCTGAATCAAAGAGCATAAAGATGAACATAAAGGGGGGTAAAGGGGAGGCTTGCTTATCGCCCTTTCTCGCAGCCTGAGGCTGAATTGCCAAGGACGTGGCTCAATGAGGTCAGACCGAAGTAGCTGTGCAGCCGTCTAGATGCTCATCCCCAGAACATGATTCATACATAACCTCGGAGTACAGCACAACAGATATGATCAGCTGGGAGTCGATTTTGCTGAGGGAGGAAAACCGGAGCACCCAGAGAAAAACCCTCAGAGTCAGATTGAGATCGACACATCTGAGCCCACGTGCAGAACCCGGGAATCAATCCTGGGTCATAGAAGTGGGAGGTGCGAGTGATGACCACTGCACCAACCTGACACCCCAACATCATCAGCTATTCCTCCAATGAGACAAATGATGATGGCCTGTACATCGAAGTTGAAGAAGGAGAAAATCGGAAATGACGTCATAAACCAGTACCCACAAAACACGGTCATAAAATAAGAAGAAAAATGCGATTTGGCCAAAAGAAACATTTTTTCACAAAAGTACTTTAAATTGTATGTTACATAATTTGAGCCAAAAAAGTTACTGTTAGTGGCACTTAAACTGAGTTTAAAGGCCTTACCTCTACTTCTGTGCTAATACTTTGATAAATCTGAAACAGAATAATATGGAACTCATTTAATCAACTTTTTCGATAACCACAATACCTACTGTCCCAGGTGTCAAGAAGTAGTAAAAACGTAAGCAGTTGGATTGAAAAGAAAATTCTCTAAACAACTACATTACAAAAGTTGTATCAATACAACTTTGAACACAAATTTGAAGGAAAAAGATAAATTGAAGTGGTCAGACAAAGTTTCAAATGCAGAAATTAGGAGGCGGAGCTTTAAGGAAAACATCATGGTGGAAATAACACGCAGAAAGTTGTGATTCATTGGACACGTTGTCCGAAAGGATAGTACATTCATCAGCAGGACAGGGCTCTTTTGGATGCCCGAAAGCAAGCACGAAAGAGGACGCCCCAGGGCTACATGGTGTAGAACATCAGAAAAGGATTTGGAAGATCTGGGGTTGTCCTGGGCAGTCATCAGGAAGAAAAGGCGCAGGATCGACGGTGCTGGAGAACAGTTGCAGAAGCCTTATCTACCCGATGGCACGACAAGGACAGATGATGATGATGATGATGAAGATGATGATGATCGAGAAATCGAGAATATCTACTATTTTTTTATAAAAAGCTTGGTATAATTATGTTGATGGTTTCCTTCGCTGCTGTACATTATACGTTCCTGTTATCTATCTTGAAATAGATTTTACTCATTCTTTTAAAACAATAACATTTTGAAATAGCCGAGCGTTTAACATTTGTGTGACCTACTTTTCCACCAACGTTGACTCAGCTTTCAATCTTTATGAGGTTGGTAAAATGAGTACCAGCTTCTGCTGGGGACTAACCTGCGATGGATTAGTGTCACGTCCTGGGGGAGTCAATGACTCTCATCTGCTTAACACTACAGAAACCGGGGATAAGCACCAGCTCCAAAGGGCCACTTAGGCTTGTAAATTGATTTAGCTTATCTCGAAATACACGTTGCTCATTTACTTTAAGCTAATAACATTTTAGAATAAAAATAAAATAACATTTTAAGGTTCAAACGTAACAGAACCTGCGAATTCACAAACTTGCAAGTTGTGTGTCTATTAATGTTTCAAGGGGCTTTTGGAAAACCCCAAAAACAATGAAAATTACTACCTCCTTTCTAATCGCAGTCCAAAATGGCTCCAGGAAATCTTTCATATCACTCGGTTTATAATTTTCTGCACAGGATGCCTAGAAACAGTAGCAACACCTTCGTCATTAGGCTGTAAGTTTGTATAGATAGTTAGAAAAGTCCTGCATGCTTTTATTCATAGCGAGGCTTACAATTGATTGACCAACCCTGATTTGTTCAGAGAGCAGCTGAGTAAGGTTTTTAGCCAATCACATGTCAGAGCAATTAGTAACGCATTTTGTTCAGAATTTTCTCATATGTAGTCGAGATAGCATGTACAATTGGTTGAATGCACAGCGTAGGTCTATTACTAGCTCAGAATTTTCCTAAACTCGCCTGATACTGCCTCTCATTTTTTACCAATTTCATCTTTACTCGCAAAACCATGCTTAACTTGTTGAGGAATATTAGGCAAGTTAAAACTGGCCAGTACCAGGCAAATTGTATACTATATGCCCTGAGATAAAAATTATACTGTTGTGTCTAGTCTTTTGTTTCCTTTTACACGTCAATTTCAGAGGGTAACGATAAATCTACAGTGGCTTTATGTTTCTTCCTGTAATGACAAACCTTGCTTTATGTTTTTTCCAACACAGTATTAAGTTACCCAAAGCTAGTTTGGTTGAATTTGTTAATTCATAAACAAGTTACCGACTTAGTTACTTATAATAATTACCTCCATGAACTGTGGTGATCTCAAAAAGATCGTAATTAAAGTTTATTCCTAATACCAACAAAAACTCCTTTTTAAATTAAACCATTAAGATATTTCAGAACAGATAAGGAATACAAAGAAATTATTATATAAACGTAGAACTTTTGAAGAGTTTTCTGCAGTTAAGTTCAACATGTGACTGGCAATCAGTTAACTGCATGAGAAATAATGTGCACCTTAAAATATTTCCTTGCATTCACAGAGTAACAATTTTCGCTAGTCACTCACCAGAGTAAGTAAAGAATCGACCTTTGCACTAACAACACTTGATGACAACTTTTCTTGCAGCAATGGCAAGCAGAACTGTGTCAAAACAATTAAATAAACATTTTACAAGTTAACATTGGCAGATAAACAAAATCGACATATACAGGACACTTCTCAGAGCCCAGATGAAAACTTACCATTTCGAAAACACTTTTATTACTTCTCAAGTCTTAAAAGAAATTCGACTACCCTGATCTTACCATTATTTTATGTATAATTCTATATAATTTTTCTTTTTATCATATGAGTTTACGACATTTCTGAGAATGAGAGCTTGCCTAAATTTTTATCCAAATGAGTAACTGATTATCAGTAGGATATTGAAAAATATTATAGCTCTCACTCACTAATCTGAAAGATGAACAATGAATCCCAAGCTCCCAGGAAATCATTCTTCTCATCACAGAATAAAGAACTTGTTATTTATATCGCAAAGGCGGCGTGGTTGGCACAGTGGTAAGATATCATCTGCCTTCTAACCTCAAGGTCCCGGGTTAAAACGCCAGCTCAGCCGAGTGTTGAATATTTGTGACCTTCTTTTCCGCCAAAGTTGACTAAGCTTTCCATCCTCCTGAGGTCGGTAAAATGACTACCAACTTGTGGTGGGGGCTAACCTGCGATGGATTAGTGTCTCGTCCAGGGGGAGTCAACATTTGACTCTCATCTGCTTAACACTACAGAATTCATATATATGCACCAGCTCCAGTGGGCCTTTAGGCTTGTTAGTGATGGTGGCGTGGATGGCGCAGTGGTAAGATCTCCACCTTCTAACCTTAAGGACCCGAGTTCAAACCCTGGCTCAGCCGAGTGATGAATATTTAGGTGACCTTCTTAGCCCTCCAAGTTGATTCAGCTTTCTGTCCCGTCCAGGGGGAGTCAATGACTCTCATTCACTTAACACCACAAAAACCGGAGATAAGCACCGGCTTCAATGGGCCACTTCAGCTTGTAAAAGGATTTAACTTTTAAATATTTTCGATGAACTACAAGTTTTAATAGGGCTGCTGGATATTCTAAAAATAGTACCACTGTGTGACTCTGACAAACAGAGAAAAAAATAGGGATCTTGTCATTATAAGAAGTGAACAATGTTCAAATCTAAACTTGGTTGGTTCAAAACACTGCTTCAGCGGCCACTTAATTTTATGATAGCTCGTTTTTTTTGTCTGAGACATGACGTTATAGCCATGTTCCCTCTTAAAACAACAAGCCCTTCCACAGTTTAAAAAATTTTTGAAATCCCTCTGTACATTTAAAAATGGTGCAGGCCTAAATACGACTGTATAAATGACCATGATGACAGTAATATTGGGAACAAAAAAAAGAAAATGAAAAAAGTAAGATTACTTACAGGAGCAAACAGACGGCTTGCAGCCATGCACTTCCTCAGGCTAAGCACAAGATCTTCTTTCTTTACCTTATATGGATCTCCTGGGGGCTTAAAGTGAATATTCACTGATATTTTAAAAAATATTGAAAACAAGGAAAAGTTTCTATGGTTATAAGTATTTATATAATAACCCAAGTTATTCTCCCATTTTGATTGGTTCTCGCCTATGACCTATTATAGGACACATGCACGATTGACGTCACCATTACAAGGTTTTTAATCTTTTATTATATAAAACAAATAGACTCCATGTTTTTGGGCGTCTGTTCAGTAATAGGACATCAAACTGTGCCAAAAACATAAGTGACACACTCGACTATTGCCACACACTCGGCTATTGCCTTGTTTCACTTTTTTGTTCTTACCACAGTTTGACGTCATCTGTTATCTATTACTGAACAGACGCACAAAAAACATGGAATCTATTTGTTAAATGGTTTAAATAGAATTATAATTTATAAGAATATTTTATAGTCAAACCGGATGTTCTTTCAATGACAATCTTGCAAACTTTCTCTGCACCGAGCTCTTCAAATAATGTTGCGTGTTTTAAAAATTTTCGCAAAATTAAGGTCACTGACTGGCTGAAAAGTGATATTTACACATGTAAAATTATCGTATTTTTACGTGTGTTTAGATACAACATTTCAGTGACAGAAAACTCAAGAAACTCTTCTTTACTATATAATAAATGTATATAAGCAAAAATGGTAAACAAAAAGAGTTGTTGCTGTTGTTACTGCATACACCTTGCACTTACACGGATAGTCTGGGGGAGTCAGGTTGGCGTAGCGGTCATCACTCGCGCTTAACACCACTACAATCCGGGATCGACTCCCGGGCTCTGCACGTGGGCTGAGATTTGTCGGTCTCAATCTGATTCCAAGGGTTTTACTCCGGGTACTCCGGTTTTGCTCCCTAAGTAAAATCGACTCCCAGCTGATTACATCTGGCTGTGGTGCTGTGGTCCAAGGTCATGTATGGATCGTGTTCTGGGGCCGAGCGCCTAGACTGTAGCACAACTCCTTCGGTCCGACCTCGTTGAGTTGCGTCCTTGGCAATTCAGCCTCTGGCTGTGAGCGGGTGATAAGCAAGCCACCCCCTTTAACCCGGCTTTACCCCTGTCTGTGAATGATTCAATAAAACAGCAAACGACTTCAACTTACTGGGGTAAAATCAATTGGGAAATAGCATGACGTCACTTCAAACAGGTCCTCAGCAAACAAACCTGAAAAATTAATGCAATAGTAACCAAAACTATAATATTATTTATTGCAAAACATTTGATACTTTTGCACTGATGCATTTTTTCTATTTTTCAATTGAACAATTAGAGTTTTGCAGTTGCCGCTGATCAAAGTAAAAAAAAAATCATTGTTTTATAGTTATACCTTCAAACTGAAGTTAAACACTTATAATTGCCAAATGAATGTAATTTTACACACCTGCCAAATGAAATCTCAACTTCCCCCCCTCCCCCGCCAACACACACACCCGCACCCCAACCTGAGCCATGTGGGATATTCGACATTGACTAGTGTCAAATGTTATCAAAAACCCCACCCTCTTGGGCCAAATCCTTTGTTAATACAGATCAAATTACATAAAAAATGAGTCAATAACACCACATTTTTCCCCAGGGTACCCAGGTAAGGTTTCAATATATAAATCCATACCAGTTTAATTTGGGCAATTTTTGACACTACTGCACGTCCCAAAGTTTCTCTGAACATTATGGTCCATTCTCACACTCTTAATACAAAAGTACAAAGCGCAAAATTCTATTTTCAAAAATGAATCATAAAAAGTTACTTCTACTGCATTCTCCGATGAGGCAAGTAATTTATAGCAAGTAGCTATAGTGAGTGATTGCTCTTCTCAAATCCATTTTGTCCAAGCGATGGTGAGTGAGAGCCATTACTTGCCTCAAATGGCAACCTCTGTAGTAGGACTTTAAAAACGGCAGCGTGGTTGGCGCAGTGGTATAAGATCTCTGCCTTCTAACCACAAGGTCCCAGGTTCGATGCCCAGCTCAGTTGAGTGTTGAACATTTGTGTGACCTTCTTTTCCTCCAAAGTTGACTCAGCTTTCCATCCTCCTGAGGCTGGTAAAATGAGTACGAGCTTCTGCTGGGGGCTAACTTGCGATGGAAGTGCCCCATATCCAGAGGGAGTCAATGACTCTCATCCCCTTAACACTACAGAAACCGGAGATAAGCACCGGCTCCAATTGGCCACTTAGGCTTGTAAAAAATTTAGCTAGCTTAGCTTAGTAGAGGAACTTAATTTTTGTTACTGTAAGTCCTAATTCCAGATACATAAATCACTGTAGCACTGGTAAATGGTATGTTTATCAAGCCTTACATCACTGTAAATTATACTTATTAATTAATTGGACAACTCACAACATAAAGGACGCATGCAATGGATGCAACAAGTCGCAACATTGTTATAACAACAATGCTGAGAGTTGTTGGAAATTGTTGTGTGGTGCATGCAAACAAAAACAACTCCTAATGTTGTTGGTGATCATCTAAAGAAGCAATGCATTCTGGCACAGTAATCCACCAATGTGCAAGCGCATGTGCACAAAGGAAACACTGTTGTGAGTTCCATGCAAACAGGTGCAACATTGTTGCTGCTACGTTCCACCCACCACAAAACAATAACAGGGTAATAAAGGGTTTTTTATGATCTGTTATTGGGTCAAAAATAAACCTGTGGTCCGTTATTTGGGTGACGAAAATGCTATCGTGATCCGTTATTGCCTTTATCCTACTAAAACACTCCTATTGTGATCCGTTATTGCCTTGAAATTAAGTTCGTGATTCGTTATCCTACCAAAATACTCCTACTGTGATCCGTTATTGCCTTAAAACTAAGTTCGTGATTCGTTATCCTATCAAAATACTCCTATCGTGATCCGTTATTGCCTTTAAATTAAGTCCGTGATTCGTTATCCTATCAAAATACTCCTATCGTGATCCGTTATTGCCTTAAAATTAAGTCCGTGATTCGTTATCCTTCCAAAATACTCCTATCGTGATCCGTTATTGCCTTAAAATGAAGTCCGTGATTCGTTATCCTACCAAAATACTCCTATCGTGATCCGTTATTGCCTTAAAATTAAGTTCGTGATTCATTATCCTTCCAAAATACTCCTATCGTGATCCGTTATTGCCTTAAAATTAAGTCCGTGATTCGTTATCCTACCAGAATACTCCTATCGTGATCCGTTATTGCCTTAAAACTAAGTTCGTGATTCGTAATTCTACCAAAAATCTCTTATCGTGTTCCGTTACAATGTTCAAACTAAAGACCCTGATTCGTTACCTGGGACCCCCCTTTATCACCCTGCAATAAGATGTTGAGACTTGTTGCACCAAAGTTTGACCGGTTTCAACTTATATGCAACAACATTAACATCCAACAAGTAAACAACATGCCATGCAAAGTGGGCCCGACAATATCGCATACATGTAGTGGCAAACAATGTTGCATTCTCTTTGCATGGTGCCTTATCAGTAGCTAACATTACAAATTGCACGGCACCTACCTATAGGAAAATGCCTCACAATTACTTGAACCAGCTGAAAAACCAATACCAGATTTCTGGGATCCTGGAACAGAAAAATGTTTGAACCGTTACAAATGACAATGAAAAATATCATTTTTGGCATACTTTTGTCACAAAGAAAATTGATGTTGTAACATTGAAAATAACAAAGGCTAAATTACACTGTTGCTCTCTGTGACAGCTTTCAGCATTTTGCTTTAAATTAATTAATTGAAAACTATTTGAACCAAGTGCAAAAAAAAATTGTTTCATGTTGCAAATAATAATATTGTGTACATGTACACCGAAATTGTATATCATCTGCTACATTCACTTACTTATGGATGGATGCTCGTGAGCAAAGATGCAAACGATTCCAAGAGACTTCTGAAGTTGAAACTGGTCAACACTTTGTTGAATAATCACACACAAACAAAAGTCATTATAGCTCACTTAGAAATGGCCATAAAAAATCTATTCAAACCTATTTTAGCACCAAAGAACCAAATATACCTTTTCTCCATCCATTGCTTGAATAAATCCAAAGACAAAATCACTTCCCACTTCTTTAAGTCCTAGAAAAAAGAGCGCATAAAAAATCTTACTTATGGAATTTAGGATTGGTACAATGGAATCCAGGACTGAACACGTGGGTTGAAATTTGTCGATCTCAATCTAACTCCGAGGGTTTTTCTGTGGGTACTCTGGGTTTCCTCCCGCAGTAAAATCGGTTTTCATGCCATGATCTGAGCCATCAAGCAATTAAACATAAATTTTCAGTGGTGGCATGGTTGGTACAGTGGTAAGATCTCTGACTTCTAAGCACGAGCTCCAGGTTCAACCCCTTGCTCAGCCGAGTGTTGAAAATTTGTGTAACCTTCTTTTCCACCAAAATTGACTCAGTTTTCCATCCTCCCGAGGTCACTAAATTGAGTACCAGCTTCTGCTGGGGCCTAACGTGCGATGGATTAGTGTCCCGTCCAGGGGGTGTCAATGACTCTCATCTACTTAACACTACAGAAACTGGAGATAAGCAAAGGCTCCAATGGGCCACTTAGGCTCGTAAAAGGATTTAGCTTTCAGCTAGTAAGAACAGCAACCATTTCCTTTACAATAGTCATTAAATAAAGTATTTTTAATGGGTTGTCTGGTAAGGGCACCAGAAGTCTTTACAATAGCTATCTGTAGCTGTACCTATTTTTCTCTCTCCTCTTCCCCTCCTCTTCCGCTAACTATACCTTCTTCATTTTTGTCCATGCCAAAGTTTCTTTGCACTTGCTACTTTTGAGTTCTTCAATGGACCAAAGTGGAAAAGTAGCTCCTAGTCTATGTTTGCAGCATTGTGTTCATTTAGGGTACATGCAACATTTTCAGAGCTATGGTCAAAAGTTGCACATCTTCTGCCTCATGCAACATTGCCCTTCATCAATGCATAAAATTGCATATATTGGGATACAAAAGTTGAAATGCTCTGCATCCCTGGGAAGAATTAGACGTCCTTTCATCCAATGCTGTAAACAGCAATAGTAAAATAGGCTGAAGCTATGATTTTTACATTTAGGCAATCAAACTATATCGCGCAATCAAACTATATCGTATATCGCAGCTCAATGTCTAACAAAAGGATTTTAGATTTTCAAGTTGCTGGAAGAAGAAAGAGGGGTCGCCCAAGAATGTCTTGGAGGGAGCTTGTCAATGGCGATTTGAGAGATTTCACCCTGTGATGCCCTGGTCAGGGTATTTCGGAAAAGAATGCTTGCAAGCCAAATGCAACGTCTAACACACTCTTGTATATGAAAGACAATAAAAGATTAACTAAACTAAATTGTAAGCTGGTCAAACTATTCCCCTTCTTTAGGTGGGAAACCTATTGGTTTGGCTAGGACCCCTAATAAAAGAAAGAGAGGGTCCCTGCGACCCCACCTACTGTAAAATATTCTACTGGATATCCTGGAGTAAAAAGACATAAAGCTTGATTATTATATAGAAATAAGGACTCACCATCCAAATACTTGCTAAGAAGCACTGCCAGCAGACTGTATAGGGTGTATCTTGATGACTGAAGAAGAGACTAAATACAAACCAATCTTCTGTAAAACATTTGGCAATAAAAATCTGCGATAAAATATTATAAAACATGACAAGACGTTTCGACGTTTCCAGAACGTCATTCTCAAGTGAAAATAAAATGAGAGCCAGTTTAGAATGCTTAAAAAATGTAGCACGAAATGGAATTGTCTCGTTCATGAAATGTTGTACATAAGAACAATAAGACCTAATTTAAACACCCAGAGTGACTCCATTAGGGCCAAACTCTTTGTTTAACTTTCAATGACTTTAATTTATTCATCTCTTCACTATATATATTCTAATTCATCATTTTATTTTCACTTGAGAATGACGTTCTGGAAACGTCGAAGCGTCGTGTCATGTTTTATAATATTTTATCGCAGATTTTTATTGTCAAATGTTTTATCAAATCTTTACTTATTCGAAATGTTCTGTAAGCTTCTACATTTAAATAATCTAAAAATTATTGAAAGATATAATCTTATTAGGAAAGATATAATCTTATTAGGCGGTTTGGCTCCCAATATCGCTGGACATTTTGGCAAGCCAAAATACAACTTGACGAGTAAAAATTTCCAGTGATATTGGCAGCCTAACCACCTAGTAAGTTGTTTATTATACAATACTCGTACTTTCTGCTGGAATATTTGTGTTTTGAACGGCAAATGAAATAAACTTGGTAAGCTCTACTGCGCTGGTTTACATTGCAATCTTTTAATGACAAAAATTTGGTTAACTGCTGCAGCAAATGTAAGCTTTACCTAAGGATCTTATTGGCTGCGTGCAAGGGTTCATTAACGTCTCTTTCTTTTTTTTTCGGACGAGAGAGAAAGTCGAGTAAGGGTAACTAACTGCCTATCTCCTCTCGGCCCAACACACTTCATAGACCTGCGCAGATAGCGACATCTTAGCGACCGCCCGCCAAGCCATGGAGGCCAAAATTTAC
>JAODFW020844296.1:0-11311 GCA_027575235.2 Palythoa mutuki
CCTTCATTGTTTGTTAAGCAGTCTTTACAGTGAATCTTTTTATGTTTTATGCTGTATCGCTAAGTTTTAGTCAATTTACTACCACAAAAACTTTTCTAGTTATCAAGCCTCAGCTTGAGCTTGTACTTAAACTGTTGTTAAATTTTTGCAAATTTGAGCCTCCTTGTTCTTATAAAGTTGTTCTTATAAATAAAAGCGTGTAACCAGTTCACGCACGGGGTTTAAACTTTTTATCCGTTTTCGCGCTTTACTATTTTGGACTGCAGTTTTGACACTGATTCTTTATGTTCAGTACATTAATTATTATGTGTTCTTATTTAGTAGGAAGCTGCTATTCCTCGACATTTTAATAAAGTTATAATTATTATTACATTTTCAATACCATATACATTTCCTTTGTGAAACAAAAAAAAAATACTGTTAATTTTTTTCTATATCCATTGTTAAACTTGAATGGAACTAAGTTTTGAGCAACTCAGCGTTAATTTTTTTCAGCATTTATCCGTTTCAAACTTTTTATCCTTTTTGAGAAAAAGTGCCAAGAGATTTAATTATCTCGTGGGTTTTGAAAATATTATTGTTGAAATACTACACTCTGTGTTTTAAAGCGCGCTGTGTGCACGTGTCCCTCGTATTTGTTCACTCTCAAGTCAAGTTTGGATCATAGTCTGAATATAGTTTTCTTGTTTACAAATGTCAAGTTTCATGAGAGATCGAAAAAGTCATTTGTAACAGCATTCGTGGCTTTTTCTTGTTGGCGTTAATAATTTTAGAATATTTTCATTTTTACCTTTTTAGTTTTAATAGCGTTTTTCGTAATTATTGCAGTGCCCGGTATGGGTAATCGGTCAGTTGACGGTTTGACGATTGAAACGCCATTAATATTTCTTGTTTGTTGAGCAATAAAAGTTCTATTTTCGTTTAAGTGACTTAAAGTTAAAAAAAAATTGAATGCTGCAATCATTGTAAAATAAAGGGATAAAAAATGTTGATATGTTAGTAACATTCGGAGCTCATCAACTTCTTTAGAAATTGCAAAGGCTACTCCTTGTTTATAAGTTTTCTCTTCTTTTTCAGCACATATAATTTCGAAGCAGATGGTTTCCACGCGGCAGCTACATCTGCTAATCTTTGCCTAGCAACTGGAGTACGCGGCGGGGTGGATTGGATGCGCAAACTGGCCTACCGCTATCGCAGGATAAAAGAAATTTATAACAGCTACAGAAATAACGTCGGAGGTAAGACGGTTGAGATAGCATTAACCCGAGACACACGTGTCTCGCTAGTTGCCACGCGCTGCCCTGTGCCGCTACATACTGCATAGCAAAGACGAATAATGGATTTCTTAAGCTTATCAGTTAAGACTTTTATCGATAGATGAAAAAAAGTTGCTCTTTTGGTCGTGGATAGTATGTGTTAACTTTTGAAAATTTTCTGCCATAAATAGCCAGATTCTATAATCAGTATTAATTGCGGTTAAGAACCAGTCTCGCCAAGATTTCTCCTGCCTGGCTGGCTGGGGCGAGTCTTGCTTTTAAAAACAACCATATTGAGTACAGACCTACCAGTTTGTCGATTTGAACAACAGATTGTGCTGAAATAAAACTAAATACAAAAATTCTCAGGTGTGGAGATTAGTTTTAACATAACTAAACTATAAACGTGTATTTAAACTTATCTCTTCGTACAAGGTCACGTTGCGTCAGCAGCCTTATGTCTCTTCTCTCGCTCTCTCCCTCTTATGTGCACGATCGTTTTTTCCTTTTCTGTCAAACTTTGTCGACTCGTTCAGAGTTGTGCCTCAAAATTCATCAAGAATACTCCAATATACAGTTATATCTCGCCATTGACTGTCTCTCGTTTAGCTTACTTTCGCAATCGACACGTACATTCGTAGACAATTTTGCAAACTGAGCGCTAGTGTTGTATTACAGCATTGGATACTCTATTGGGGATATTTTATATCCTTTTCTAAGTTAGAAGATTGTAAACGGAAATCCTAGAATCTGTTTGGAAGGTCGACAAAAGAATCTGATATACCGTTTCTGATTTCATCTTGAAGATATACGGAATCTAGTTTCAAAGTGAACTACGTGTTTTTTTCTAGTTTTCTATTGACAAAATTGTGCAGAAATATGATCAGCCTTCGCGTTAGATTTTCAGGTTGTTCGAAATGTCATTGTTGATTGTCTTATTGCGTGCGCTAATGGCGTTATTAAATGCGATTGAGAGTGTGTAAACGTGAAGCTCGCTCAAGAAGAATGTCTAAAATGTTTGCCGGATTCCTTTAACAGAAATGTCGAGCGGCTCAAACACGAAAGCGATACACCTTCTTATTTAATCTGTGTTTTGAAATCCGCGTGGATTTAGTTTCCAACGAGCTTCGTATTTCATGGGGACTTTTAAACTTATTTGAAGGATAATTGTTTTCCTTTAGTAATTTTAAGCAGACGTAGTAACGGCAATGTCTTGTTTGTCTTTTTGTTTTAGTAGCTCGTGAAAATGAAATCATAAATTTGAAAGAAATAATTGTCTTGACAAGTTGACCTGGCAATGACTACGTGCACGTTTTTTCATCCTGTCAGCTAACTGCTATATTTTTTGTCGTGTTTTTTGCCCCAGATATGGTAAAGAAAAACGTAACTGGCTAAGTGAAATTAAAGATGAAATTAAACAAATAAATTAACGAAACTTTGGATTCTGGAGCTGTAATTGATTCTTTATTGATCTTAAGGTTTGTTAGGCCCAGCCAAAAGGGAAACATGGCTACAGTTACGAATGGAGCTGGAAGCAATGACGGACTCGTGGTTAACCCTTGCCCTCAAAGCACTAACAATGATTCACTCGAGGTACGTGATGTAAAGTAGTGAGTGCGGTTCACATCACAATCACTGCATACCTCAAGGCGGCGTGGTTGGGCGTAGTGGTAAGATCTCTGCCTTCTAACCACAAGGTCTCGGGTTCAAACCCCGGCTCAGCCGAGTGTTTAACATTTGTGTGACCTTCTTTTCCGCCAAAGTTAACTCAGCTTTCCATTCGGTAAAAGGAGTACCAGCTTCTGCTGGAAGCTAACTTGCGATGAATTAGTGTCCCATCAGGGTGAGTGGATGACTCTCATCTGCTTAACACTATAGAAACCGGAATAAGCACCGTCTGCAACCGGCCAGTTAGGCTCAAAAATGGATTTAGCTGTACCTCATTACATTCAGCATATAGTGCTAGTACATTTAAAGAGCTCATGTGATACGTTTTATCAGTTAATATTAGTACATGAAGTGGATATACGCGTAGTGGTGGGTCCGAAAAAGTGTCTTGCTCAAAATTACAACAAAGTTCTCTGGCCGAGGTTTGGACTGAAAGTTAAGCCATCTTAATCTTGGAGTGAGACATGTTTAGTTACTATTACATGTACCTATATGTTTTTAAGGCACCTTCGCGATTTATTAATAACAAAAACCTGTAAATGTATAACAAAATTTTAAATTGTTTGAACCCAGGAGTCATATCATAACTTTTAGGATTTGATCGTCCTGGTGTGTGTAGTCCTGAGAAGAAATGCTGTGAATGACATTGCCTTACGTTTCGACAAACATAGCGGAAGCTATCTTTATAAATGGTAACAATAACAATAAAGATAACGGATTAGGATAACGGATAACGAATAACGATAACGAATAACGGTAACGAATAACGATAACGATGATGATGATAATGATGATGATGATAATAATGATGATGATAATAATAATAATAATAATAATGATAATAATAATAATAATAATAATAATAATAATAATAATAAAAGGACTAAAAAGATGTGGGCTGTGGAGATGTCTTGTCCATGGATAGAGCATCGGACAAAGAATTCCGACGAGAAAACGGCTAAGTACGGACCGTTACGATTTGAGCAGAAGAAGCAGTACCCTGAATATGACGTTGAACAATATAGCATCATATTTGACGTGCTAGGGGGATGCTGAAGGGATCTAGGCCTAACAATGAGGAACTTCATTGGCAGCAGGGGCTGTGACGAGACTTTCCCTGAGGGAATAGTAAAGGAACTCTACGTAGTTTTATAATTTTAGTTTTTTTTATTGATTTATGTCTTTTATCGTCTGTGATTTAATTCATTAGTTGGTTTTTTAATAGTTTGTTGGTTTTGCTGTGCGCCCTATGTAGTTCATTTTAACATACATACGTTTATCGACTACCATAAAAATCATCATCATAATAATAATCATCATCATAATAATAATCATCGTCATCATCATCATCATCGTCATCATCATCATCATCATCATCATCGTCATCATCATCATCACCATCATCATCATCGTTATCGCCATCGTCATCATCATCATCATAATAATAATAATAATCGGCCTTGCTAATCGCCCTCCTTGCAGTCAAGGGCTGAATTGCGAGGACGCGGCTCAACGAAGTCGGACTGCAAGCATTTTAGAGACGCACTCATCACACACATACAAGGGCTACAGACACATACACAATTGCAGCCGCTTTACGCCCCTTCCACACGACCTTGGAGCACAGCACCACAGCCAGATGTAATAAGTTGGGAGTCGATTTTAATGAGGGGGGAAAACTAGGGCATCCGGAGCAAAAACCTCAGAATCTGATTGAGATCGACAAATCTCGACTCACGTGCAGAGCGCGAAAGTCCATCCCGGTTCGTAGAGACGAGAGGGACGAGTGATGACCGTTACGCCAACCTGTTAGATTTGTAAGAACGCTCAACCAAACTGGATTTTGAAATAAGTCGATAAACTTGCGTAATTTATGTTTTGTTTTCTTTTTTTTTAAAATGCTGAATAGATTTATATTGGATCCTGTGAGAAGTGTAATTAATTTGTTTTAAAAAATTTGTTGTAGATCAAATTGTCTGAATATTATGGTGACGACTACACAGCTCGTCCCAGCGTTGGCAAAATGTCTGTTATATGGCTTGGGAGGAATTTTTCCCATTGAAAACATTTATAGTGCCACTAAAGTTGGTAAGTGTGTTGAAAATACATTTCAGTTTTTAACTAGAACTAAGAGAGTCACAGTTTGTTATACTTCGAATTCACTCTTATACTTTATATTCAGTTCACAGTTTCTTGAATTGCTTTGTACTACATTACAAAGGCTATACTTTTCACTTAAATTCCGTTAAAACTTGCATTTTTTAAATTGTCTTTACTAAGGTATTTCATCGGGTTTTGCAAAATGCAGCTATATTATCCATTTTTCTTGTGAGTCGATTAACTGTAAAGCGAACAAGATGAAAAAAATCGCGGCCATGCTGTGTTTTGGCTTCAGTTACTGCCATAACTGGGGGCGCACGCTCCACACTGATTTAACGTTTTACTGTATATTTTTGTTCCTTTGTTTTCTTTCGCCTTACTTATTTTTCTTTTTTTTCGTGTGAAAAAGAAACCATTTCCATTCAGCATTTGGCTACTTCTGAGAAGCATAAATATTGAATCAAACGAGAGAACTGCATGGATCCTTTGAAAGTTAAACCACCATTAGTTTCATTTAGCTAGCTTTTTTAATGTTTCTATTTTTAGTTTAAGAACTCACAAAAAGTATTGTGGTTATTTGCTTGCTTTGTTTGCAGGCAAAGAGAGTTGCTTTGAGCGCATAACGAATCGGTTCGGGAAGAAATGTACATATATAGTTGTGGGAGACGGGAGAGATGAAGAGATCGCCAGTAAACAGGTTAGTGATTTAGTGTGTGAAAAAGTCTTTCGATAACTTTTTCTTTCTATAACTTTTTTTTTTGCTATTTTTTTTACCAAATTCGTTCTTACAGCGAATAATTTTCAGTAAATATTCATTTTTAGGCTCACTCGTAAGTGAAAACATTAAACGATGAACTTCCTCCCAAAACGAATTTTGAAACAATCTCGCCTGCAGCTATACCAGGAAAAAAAATTGTGATAATTGCAAGTGGTATTGCTTCGGATCTTCAGTTAATAGCCAAACAGTAATTTCACTACTACCGTACGTATTCGAAAATTAAAGATTTTGAATTAGTTTGACTCGAACTTTCGCTTCTACGTTGTCGAACGAGCAAAAATTTATGTTTTATTGTGCGGTTTAAAATCATAAAGTTTTCAATTAGTGAACTAAAATGAAACTGCCATTTATTATTGTTTTACTAAATACTTTCTTAGAGTGGGATTTGAAAAACGAGTTTTGATTTCTTTTGATACCCGGCTTATTAGAAATATACCTTTCGACCATTTATATGTACGAAAAGGTCGTCAAAAGAGAGTTTAAATTTACGACATCGTCTTTCCCGCATTAAAAACTACGCTGTTAGGTAAAATACGCGTACATTTCTAAATTTTAATTTTAAATATCAAAAGCTATACAACAGCGGCAGCTATGTTTGTTGAATGAACAAGAGACTCTTTTAGAAAACCTTTTATTAAGTTTAACCATTTGCTGCGTTTATTAAGAGTAAGACCCAGAAATGTAACCACGCGTGTTGTATCACAAATCTACAGAATACCTCATTGTTTAATTGATTGTTGTGGACGTTTTCTATCTATTTTCAAAATTTCGAAAAATCGAATTGGGTATGAAGGCAATGAATTACTTTTTTGTTTTACTGGCCGAAGATATTACGTCTTTCGGACTGTGTAATATTTTTTATTATTAATTACAGTTATTATTCATCGGTTGATTTTGTAATAACATGTATTTACATGTTAGTTTTGTAGTTCATTTAATTGCGGTAGTCATTCTGTGCCCAAAGTTTGGCTTTTCTGATTTTTGATTAAGTCACTTGTGAAACTTTATTTGTGTTTATCTTTAAAAGGAAGTTTCTTTTATTTGCCGGGCTTTCCACTTTTGTATTGTACACCCAAATCTACTTTCAAAGACAATATCACTCACTATCTATGAAAAACTTCCTGTCAGCAGCTGTTTTGGTTATATTTTAAAAACGATGCTTACTTTTGACATTCGGCATTTGTAAAGAGTTTGGGTGGTTGAAAAGTTTTATCTTTTCGTTAGATTTCATTCAAAACAGTCAAAAGGGAAATTTGAGTCAACCGTCTGCTCAACTCAACACCAGCAGCGTATTTCATGTTTGTGTTTTGCTCTGGCGAAACAAACGGTTATAGGAAAATAAATGAAACAAACGGTTATAGGAAAATAAATGAAAACTACTTTTCTCTTACAGTATTTAGTTTAAGTGTTTTTCTCGTTCGAAAAGTCGCGTAACGTGTTTTAATGCAAGTGAACCCGAGCACTCACCAAGCTGGTTGTCTTTAAAAACTGCGTTTCTTTTTGTCTTTGTCTGTTAATCTTTCTGCAAGCCGTTTCTGTTTATTAACAGTACTTCAAAAGTTTCAGATTTCTGTTTACTTAGTTTTCGATTTTTAATAAGTGTGTTTTGATATAGCCAAAACCAAATGAGTTATTTTTGCAGTATTGACGTTTGTCAAAGTGCAAAGAGAGAAGTTTCATTCTTGTTTGTCTCAAATTCATCTCAGTTGCTTACAATTTTATTAAATGTCAGAAGATTTCATTTAGAAAGCTTAATTTTGCCTTAAAAATATTTCAAGCCGGCTGTGATTTATTTATTTTTGCATCTGTTCAGCTTACGTGATTATTCATGTTATTAATGTTCTTGACCCTTGGGAAAAATATATTGGACCAGGTTGTGTTTAACAATGGCCGTGGCCATTATGCCATTAATGTTAAAAAAATTAAGAATGCCGTCATTATTCTTGTGCTTATAATTTTCCTGCTGGAGTTCTAGGTCTTGATTATCAATGAAATGTAGTACAAACGGCAGAATACGACTCCATGCGTTGTTTAGTCCAACCAGTAATACCTTTTTTCGTTAACAGGTTAAAAAAAATGGTGTCAAAATAACGCATGCGCACTTCTTGTCTTGACGTGTTTTTGCTTCGGCAGGCGATTGGCTAAAAGACAAGAAAAGATTCATTGTTGCTTCGTAAATGAATCGATATTAAAACACCGTAGCAAAGACATAGATCTCCAAGATGAGACACAAAGAGTGGTTCACACTTGCGAAATAAGCACAAGCAAAAGCACAAACATAAGGAAACTATGTTCACATAGGTGAAATTAAGCACAAGAAAATGACATTGTGGATTGTGTTGTGTTATTTGCTTATGCTTGTTTCACGGATGTTCACACTGGTGAAACAAATAAGATAAGCATAAGCATAAGCATAAGCACAAGAGAAATGAAAATGTTTATTTTTCTTTTGCTTGTTCGTGTGCTTATTCTACTGACTATGTTTAAACGCATGTAAGGAAAAGCTTACTGGTATTTCACAAGTGTGAGCCAGGCGTAAGTTGATCAACATTCAAACAAGATTAAGCTTTTTCCATATGGTTGCCACTACTCCTGGAATTCCTGGAAAACTCCTGGAATTTTGAAATTTTCTTCCAGGGCCCTGGAAAAACAGATAATTTCCCTGTACTTCTGGAAAACTCCTGGAATTTGTGGAAAAAGTTTCGACAGTTTTATAAACAAATCAATACCTGCAGAAGCATCTGACGCACGATTGCACCTTTTGCATTTTGTCAGTGTAGACTCAATTTCAGTAATTTTTTTCTGGGGATTTTGGTCATTTTGGTCCCGTTTTGCTTTAACTGGAAAGCTGAAGAACCGCACAATTGTTTTGTTGGCGTGGTTGGGTCCTGGAAAAATATATTTTCTACCCTGGAAAAATCATGGAATTTTTTTATCGTTAGTTAGTGAGAACCATGTTTCACGTCAGCGAGCTGTCATAAACTCCACCGGGGAGGAGAGGGGGCCGAAAGGAAAACTATGACTGTAAGTTTTGTGGGGCTATGAAAACTTTTCCAAATATAGTTATGGGCTATGAAACTATTTTTAAAGTTTCTTTTCATGCTGCTTTTGTAACCATTGTTACAATGTGTAACCAGTTTAATGTTATGTTTTGAAAATGTCTTAAGAACTTTGCAGGAAAAAAAATATTTTTATATGAATTATAGACTTTTAATAAAAATGGATTACGAAACCAAAATTATCATAAGATTTTTGTGAAAGTTATGTTTTCTTCTAGCCCCCTCCCGGGAGAAATTAATGACAGCGCCCTTGACCCTTTAAGCCCAAAGCACGACAAATGACGTGTTGTTAAATTCTCCCAACTGAGTTCCATACTTTTTATATAAGCAGGCATTTCACTTGATCAATTCCTTGCTTCTCATTACCAGTTCTATTGTTTTGTTTGAGTTATGTAGGAGAAGTTGGAGGTTAATAATTTGCCTGGGGCTGTAAGGGTAAATAGGCCGTTTCCGAGTTACGCTTCACTGCCGACAAACAAAAATATCAAGTCGAGGCTTAGCGCTAAAAAGTACAGCAAATGTTTGAAAAGTGAGCGCCTTTCCTCGAGTTGAAGGTTTTGTTTGTGAGCAGTGGTGCGTAATTCAGAAATGGCCTATTGATTGCCTTGTTGTTTCTTTTCTTTGTTTCTTTTACAGATGGGCTTCCCCTTCTGGCGTGTGACTTCCCATTCGGACCTGATCAATCTAGACCAGGCCTTAGAACTAGCATATCTTTAGCCCCAGCAAGGACACACATAACCTAACCATGCGCCAGTGATTGTTACACTAACCAAAATAATCAATGTAACTCTCTTTTTGTTTTCACAGATGGGTTATCCTTTCTGGCGTGTCAACTCGCATTCGGACATAATCAATTTGCACCATGCACTAAACCTAGGACATCTGTAACGCTCCACCGGTACATTTTCTTACGTACTCAGGAGGGGCAGTTCCGTATGAGCTGGAATTTCCTGCAAAAGATAATTTGTTTTACGGAATGAACGTACGTGTGGCCGCAACGTGACACACTTTAAAATGTCTATACAGCCGACAGAGTGTATTGTCTTATCTTTAATACGAATGAAGAAGTTTTCCCGAAAATGTTTTTTGGTTCCACAACTTTTGCGCTACAAAACCAAGCTTTAAAGCTCCCACTCGGTCCACTCCCAACGAAGATGACCGGGAAGTCTGGGCCCAGAACAGGCCGTGACGTCTTGTCAGGAATTGTCGATTCTTCCTGCCAGTTTATTTCACGGTTTCATTGTTTCCTTTCAAACCCGAACATTTGTTGGCGTAAACAAACAGAAATTGCGTTCTTCTCTGGTCGCCATGCAATGCATATATAAAAGCTTTAAGACTCTCCTAAAGTGACGTCAATCGTCACCAATCATCCATTACACGGTCAACATTAGGCGCGGCCAAAATGGAAACTTTAAATCCCAATTTTGTGGCAAAAGTGTGACGGAATCAAAAAAATTTTTAGAGTACTCTTTTACGCATTCTAGAAATACCAAAACCGAAAAAAGCTCTGTTCGCTATATTGACACTTAAATAGTTTTACAGTGACCGAAAATTTCGTGTTTCTGTTACACAATCATTGTTGTTGTGTGGTGGTTTTAAACTTGTAACTTTTAAGTATACTGTAGAACTATGCAGTTTGGTGTGAATTTCAGCTGCACGATTCCAAAAAAGCGGCCTTTCAATTTGCCATTTCTTGCTGCAGCTCATACGGAATGACCTCCATGTAGTGACCGTTCTTACATCAATTATATTCATTCTTAATGCTGTATAATAACCCACCGGAAGTAACAGTGATAACGGAAGTAACAGTGATAACGGAAGTAACAGTGTAAGTCCTACGTGATAACAGCTACTATAACCTTTAGCGCTCGAATTTTTTTGAACATATAATGTACTCCCTCTCATTTGTACTGCGGTTTGGAGTTGTATCCAACATTCCCAAAGAAAAGACTGGTTTTGAATTCATAGTTGTCATTTATTTTAGCGACTGCAAGTCGATCTTATTCATGATTTTGTCACAATAGCGTTTTTGTGCAAACGAGGCTTGGCGGTGATACTTACATGGTGCTCACCACTCCTGGAATTCCTGGAAAACTCCTGGAATTTTGAAATTTTCTTCCAAGGTGCTGGAAAATTCCTGGAAAAAACAGATAATTTCTCTATACTCCTGGAAAACTCCTGGAATTTGTGGAGAAATTTTCAACAGTTTTATAAACAAACCAAAACTTGCAAAAACATCTGACGCACGATTGTACTTTTTGCATTTTATTTGACTCAATTTCAGGAATTTTTTTGTGTGGGAATTTTGGTCATTTTGGTTCCGTTTTACTTCAACCGGAAAGCTGAAGAACCACACGATTGTTTTGGTGGCGTGATGAAAATAATAATAATATTATTAAGGGAAGCCTCACATATCGATTTTGCCCACAAGAAACGTCAATTTTACGTTT
>JAODFW020845313.1:0-11309 GCA_027575235.2 Palythoa mutuki
ACCTGGTCTAGGGGAACAAAACAACCTTTTAAAAATTTGGAAATTCCAGGGGGGAGGGGGGGCACCAAAATAACCCCTGGAACGGAAAATTCCAAGGGAGTGGGGGGTTCGTAAAAAAAACCCTTCCATCGGGGGGGTATGGACATTTTCTGGAACTACACATTTACATTTTTGAAAATTTTTGATGAGAAACTGGCAATTTTTCTTATTTGCCCTCAATTTGTAATGCTATATAGTCTTCACTGTAAAAACGTTTGATAATTATACCTGAATGTTTCCTCTTGTCCAAAGCGTGAATGTTTCCTATGTTGCCTGTTTCCAGCAACGCTCTTTTTCCCGCCACAACGTGTGCGCGTGCGCCAACTCCCGCCAAACTAATTATGTGCTGTATGCCAAACAGACTCAGGTCACAAGCAACTGAGGCTAGTTTGCAATATCTCAGTTTTCGATAAGTCAGTTTCTTTTCCAATCAGGATCTTGCAAATAAAATAGCCTTCAAACTGGCGAATAAAGTCGTGAAATAGTTTCATATGAAGGTCAACCTATTTGGAATAAAATCATTTCGAAGATTCCACGACGTTTTCTGTCCAGAAACATGAGCCGAGTGCAAGTCAGTGTCGGCAGCATTTAGGTATGAAGTTTAATTTTATAGGTTTAAATTGCCTTATCTTTAAATGTGGTTGAATTCAGCAGTTTTGAATACTTCTTACATCCATTGTTTTAAAATGTAAGACAAGAAAACTAGGCGTGAATTACAAGTTTACATCAGCTTACATGATGCTCACAAGACAGCATTTAGCTAAGATTTTAAAACTCGTGATTTCTTAGGTTACATAAATTATTCATATTAGGTTTTTGGTGACTTCAGCCTCAAATTCTCCCTGAATTGTTCTTATTTCTTTGTGTAAGTAAGCGACGAGACCCCGGTAAATTGAGATTGTAGCTGAGGAACTTCAGCCATGTATATATTGGGAAAATACCGTGAATCTTAATTGAATGAAATTATGAGATTCAGTCAAGTTTCTACTACCTGAAAAATGTTTGTAGTTATTGAGCATCAGTCAGAACTGAACTTGTTTTTAAGTTGTTCTTAAATTTTGGACCATTTGATCCCTAGTGTTTTTATAGTTTTATAAAAAAAATGCGTCAAAAGTCGAGGGCTTTCGTGTATAGAACTATATCAAACTATACAATTCATTATTGAAGTCTACTTAGTTTTGTCATCTGCAGTTTAAGCCATTCAGTAGCCTTTTCTGGCGCACTGTCTGTGCCTTTGTTTTATTACTTGAACTCAATGAAGGATGAATCCTGATACAGCAAAAAAAAAATCAGCATTTTTAATAGCCATTTCATACGTCTTAGTATGAACTCAGACCCGCAGCCCGCAAGGTCTACGGAATGGGCTATTGTCATTGATCAGCGGCCCTTAAGGGCGAAGGGTCTAATTGTTTCAGTATCACCCAACTAGTCGGACAGAAAAGGTAACAATAAAGTAAATAAAGCAAATTCATGTCAAAGAAATATTTATTTGGAAATAAATTAAATGAAAGCGTCACACTCAGTTGCCCCAAACTTTGGTCTTTTCTGGAATGGAATTATTCAGTAATTATCCACAAAACGGGGAGAGGCCCCCATTGTTTTGGTAGGTTGAAATTTCGCTACTCGAGGATTATTGCTAATAGTCCCATAGTAGCGTAGCAAATAAAAACGCAGGATTTGCATTAGTTCCCTAGTACTGGTGTATACCGAAAATCCACCCGTGATAAAATCCTTGACAGATCGAGCAGAAAGAATCCCTATCTCTGCTTCAAACGAAAGCATGAGAAAAAAAAGGAGTGATATCCGCACTACAAGCGACTACAGATACCCTAACTCCTAACGCTAAACATTTGATTGTCGATGCTTGAAGACCGAAACCAAATCCCCCATCAATCAGGCAATCGCAAATTTCTTCTTAAAATCTAAAGCTCTCTAATTAAGAAGTTAACGCGGAGTTCAATGGTATTGCATACCTTGCTTTGTGGCCAATCAGTGCACAGAAAGTTATACGTATAGCATTGTACAAGAAACAAAAAAAATTAGGATCACGAAAAATTGAACATCAAAAGACGGTTGAACGTAAGAAAAACTAAGGAATCGGTTTTATTAAAGCCAATCACAACATCGCATGGGAGGAAGCCAAAGTTTAACACGCTGACATCAACTGGTCAAATAAAAATCTGTTTACATGAGGGAGGATGCCACTGGAGATAAGCCCCATTTACACTACAGAAAAAACCTGGTCCGGACCCATTAAATAGCTAAATAGTGGTTTATGATCGAAAAGAGCCCCAAGGCCTCGAAATTTGCACACTGTTTACACTGCTGATTTTCGGTGTCCGGACCAGATTTTACGGACGACGAAGATATGTTTACACAGCGCTTTCGAACAGCTGAAGGGGTCCGGACTCGTTTTTTCTCGATTTTTAGGGCCATAGCCGCCTATGGCCTCAAAACCAGAAAAAAGTGAGTCCGGACACGTTTCATGAAAACATGGTACGGAAGGTTTACACGGTAAAATATTTCGTCCGTACCAACTTTTCTATGCCGGGTCCGGTCCAGGTCTTTTATGTGGTGCATGTAAATGGGGCTTTTGTATTTTGCCACTCGTTCTACATGAAAGGTCATAGGGCACCAATCTAGAGGAGGTAAAGTTTCTCTATCCTAGCTGAAGGTAGGGAAACCTTACAGTACATAGGGACACGGTGGTTATAGTCAAACTGCTAATCGTGTGTGAAAGGTGCATAATCTGCATGTGCAATTCTAAAAACAGTGTCACAGCACGGCTTCTCAACGCTCATCCTCAACCTACAAGATATTTTGGAAAAGTACTACTTCAAAGCATGGCTAATTACCTTTTACCCCACCTTTTAAGAACATTTCTGAATTTTTCTGAATTTTCTTGTTTTTATTGCCGGTGCCAATGTAAATTTTCATTCCTTTTTGTTGCAGCAACCGAAACTGATTCGGGTTAAACAAGTTTTGCTATTGGCACCAGGGTAACTTTTTAGCTTTCATCATCCTTCATGCATGTATCCACCTGATGACAAACCTTTTAAAAAATAACATCTATTTATTATTTCTAGCTTACTATCAGCTTTTTGTGCTGTCTACTGGCGCAGCTTTTCAGTTCTGTAAAGTCGTCAGTTAAACGTTAGAAACACGTCCAGTTGAAATCAGGCAAGCTTGCCGGAATAGTACGCGTCTTGTTTATCTGTTCCCTTAACTTTGTACAGTTTGCAACAACAGAATCGGGATAAATTATTTGCTTACCTGGGCTTAGTTGCTCAAAAGCTGATTACCACTAACCCAGAATTAAAATCTTAAGCCATGCATCTTTCTGTTTCCAACTTTGAAGACACAGATTTGGGATGCAATACATGCACGCATACAACTTTATAAGAACAACAAGCCTCAAATTTGCCAAAATTTACGAACAATTTAAGAACAAGCTCAGGCTGAGGCTTGATAACTAGGAAAGTTACTGTCATAGTAGAAACTTGACTAAAACTTAGTGATACAGAATAAAACAAAAAAAGTCACTGTAAATAAAGATTGCTCTACAATGCAATGAAGGTAGTTCGCCTCTAAATTCGGCCGTAAAAATATCCATGTGTGATGCACATATTCCAATGGCTTGTTTTATTTTGTTTTTTCTTCGTTAAAAACCTCTCACAGAAATAAGAACAAATTAAGAACAAAGGAGGCTAAAATCGCCAAAAAAAATTAAGAACAATGAGCTTCGCGGTTCTTATATAAAAAGCGTGTTAGGTCTAGAATTGACACTTTGCTTCCTCAGAAAGCTTTAAAAGCACTTTAAAAGCAGAAAAATATTTCCATGGCAAAGAAAAAGTTCTTTGAATTTAGTATCTGTTACCCACTTTTGAACAACCTAACCCAGGGAGGGGAGAATGTAACTTGGAAGGTTGAAACACTTTTCAGAGGTGATGCATTGAACTCCGTTGTTAATTGTATTTCTAGATATTTTTTGTAGTAGTTAATTTTGTAGTAGGGAAATATCTTTCTAAACTTAAAGCCCGTTATAAGAAAATTTAAATTGTTCTTTTTATGATAATACAAAACAAAAAGGAAAGCCGTCAATATTCTAAATTCAGAAATTGGCCAGTATCGGAAACGGGAGTCAATCTCCGGAAATAGGAGCATTTTCCTTAGTAACAATGACGTCCGAAACATAAGTAGCCAAGTAGGTTTTGAGTATTTTGACATTAATTCTTTGATGCACGTGCGTGGTACCATCGCCGTACATAATTCAGTAGGCTTTGCGTGCTGATCAGTGGCTGTGCTCCTTACCCGAGGTCAATCAGTTGTGCTATAAAGTTCCAGACTAGCCGAATAATTATTGTTAGAATTTTTTATTGACAGGTATGATAGTTTGGAGTAGAGTCAATGTGATGTGACAAGAATTTTGTGGATTTGATATTGGTTTTCGTGAAAAGGCAAAATGGTATAATTTTGTTGATTTATCCAAGGGCTTCAGTATGAAAACCAATTTGATCTTATACGGAAAAAACAAGTGCAACATATCGTTGATAATATGAATCAGATGTTGGAATGGCCTTACAGCTAAACCTTTAAATTTCATCCCCTTACTAAAACTGCCCTTTATAGCAGTTTCACTAGTATTTGTTCTTCTCATTAGTCTCCTTAAGGTTGATATTGGGCTCGCCTGGTTCAGCAGGGTTTCATTGTTCTGTATTAAGCTTCTTTAACCGTGTTTCGTCAAGTGAACCATTGTTTAGTCACAAAACCTAATCTCAAGTTGACACTGCTTTTCTTTCTATGGAGTTAGTTTGCTTAAGAAAAGACAACAAACAACTGCAACTGCAAATATACGTCTGTGTGCAAAAGCGTTTTGCAGTTCAGTATACTAAAATATTCTAGACAGAAATTATAAAATTTACAATCCAAAAAAGTATCCTATTTTCAGTTTTTAAAAGTTTTTTTTTAAACTGTCTTAAACACCAGGAAAATTGCGGACTGAACCATTTCTCTATTTCATGAATGATTTTAAACTTTTACGTGGAGTAAACGATGTAACCAAACGCTACTTGTTTCAGATATTTCAAGCTCGTCCGAGTTTTTAAAATTTGATGAAAGGGAATTTTCAACTTCATGGTTGTTTCAATTGTCAGAGTCTTCTTCTAATCTAAAAGTTTCACACCTTAGCAGTTCAACAATTAATTCCATTTTTGCTTGAGGCCAAACTTAAAAAACCATCCGCATTCCATTTTATTGTATACTAATGACTGACGAACTTAGACAGTTCTACTTGTTGATAGAACTCATGCACGTATGAAATTCCTAAAAATCCCTAATTATTTTTGCGTACCCTAAAAAGCCCTAATTCTGCGGCAATTTTTTGAGTTTTTTCTAAAAATCTCTACTTCTTCCCTTTTGTGATCATGCTTTGGTAGACTGTGTGAAAATGGTTAGATATGAGATATGATATGCTGTCCCATAAAATAACTCTTCCTAGTCATTCTACTCCGTTTCGTCATGGCTACTTTATTTACCTACTTATAATCTTATATCAGTATTCATTTGGACCTGTTAATATGTGAATCAGTTTTGTGGTTGCTGAAGCACTTGAGAATTGTTTTAGTGCCTTTTGTTTTATTACATTTTAATTCACCCGCCTTCATCTCTCGCAGAAATCATAGTGACAATAGAACAAAGATAGGTTTTGATGACTATATTCTCGGCAAGGCTGCTCCAGTTTCCTGGAATCCAAGTCATGCAATTGAAGCCCAACCTATTCCTTCTGTTCTTTCGTCATGAAAAACTTCACGCCCACATATTACACTTTTGGCCTGTTGTTAGAAATAACTTGACTTGCAACCCTTTTTTTATTATAAAGCTATTGCCTGCTGTTCAACCCTCAAGCCTTGCTTAAGTAAACTTCCGTTCACAACTTACTGAACGGAAGTGTTGAAGGTTAGCTTCCAGAGAGGGACAGCCTTTTTTAAATAGTTTTGGCGTAACTGGTGAAATATCCACCCCGCTCTTCATACATTGATGTCCGCAGCATGCCAGCCAATAAAACGCTCCAGTCATATATTTTGCCGCAAAATATCTTTGAAACTCATGCAAAATTGGCGAGGAATTTTTGAGTTTTTCAGACACTTGATTATCAATTTCCTGTTTATCTGGTGATCTTTACAATGTTTATTCAAAACCTGATGCCCTTGTGAACTCGGGCGTTTTCAGGTTTAAGTTAAAGCGCTTGCATCTTTTTAAAGGTCTGGTTAGTAGAATGAATGAAAAAGGGTTGTGCGCGTGGTAGCTACAGGAGCAAATGACCCAACCCAATTGAAATTTGCATCTGACTCACTATCGTGTTGTTAAGCTCACCCGCCCCCCGAGCCGTCTTTGTAGCATTGTCACGCTACACAGCTCTTCGTCACCTGATTGATTTGACGAAAACTGCAGTAATGTATTCCATGTGCTCAGTGCACATACATGGCAGAAAGCCAAAACTAGTGACGAATTAACATGAACAATTACCTCCCGTTTATTATTTGGTCGAATTGACAGAGTTGTAGAGCCGGATGCACAACTCTATCAGAGTAATTCAAAATGTTAATGACGACTTCAGATCTTATAAGAGCCATATTCCAGCTTCCAATCTTAGGTACACCGCAAGAAGCAGTGAACCAATGCAGACATCACAAAAGGTTCATTTGAATGACAAACGAACAATTAAAGGAACCGTTTAAGTGTTTTCTGATTCCACACTTGAGACTTTACCATTGGTTCGAAGGTGTGAAGAGTAGCATATCCATTGTCCTCGACCAATCAGCGATTATTCATAACAGATCCTTATCAAGGTTGCAAGGTGCTGATTGGTTAAAGGCACTTCATGTTGTCACACTGCCTTGTTTTGGTCACCGTCACACGTGTGCGCATAGCCTTCTGAAGACTGACAAGGAACAAACCAATTGTTTTCGGCAGATTTTGGCGCGTTTTGGGTCTAGGAGTATTGAGGCTGATGTTACCCACACAATCAATGACCACATCTACAACAACTTGAGGGTTTGCGAGGAGTAGGATTGGTGTGGTGCTATTTGGTATCAGTCGCATGGAAAGCTCGCAAAAACCTAGAGCGTTTGCATACTGCACGTTCAATAGTTTATTAACGACACGTGGTGGTTGTGAGTTGAGCCATTATGGAAAAGCAGTCGGGGAAGAACGAAGCAGAAAATTGCAGTGATCAAGAACAAATCTCGCACAGGAAATGTTCGTGTGGAACATCAACTTTTAAGAAAGTCAAATGGATTTATATTACGCTGTTCTCACTTCTCTGTAATATTGTCTTTATCGTTTTATTTGTGATCGTATTCAGGGAATTGAGCAGACTAAACGTAAAATGTATGGACAGAACTTTGCTTTCGTCAAGTCACAAAACACTTCGGCTACACTTTTCCACCGTACCACCGCATAAGTCAAACGGCGCTGATGTCAATTCAGACTTTGCAAAAATGTCGGAAACGGCGAACACAACCGTCAGGCCGAGTGATGCATCGAAATTTGTGACTCTTCTAAAAGAGGTACAGAGTACGACCGTAGTTTGTAAGATGAGTTCAAATGGACCAGTTGTGATGCAGAGTTTTATGAGTTATGACAACGAATTTTGAAGTTCATTCCTTTAGTAGTATCTTTTTTTGATATATTTTGATGTTAATTTCGTGTTCGCGCTGATTTGTAAAGAAAGAAAAGTGTGAAAAAACTAAACGACATTTAAATTTGCTTTACAGCAGGATGAACAACACACGACAGGCCGACTAAGTCGCCGAAGCACGGATAACTCACCCAAGCCCACAAGGCCTGCTGGTCGACACAGAAAAAGAAAAAAAGACAGAAATCGACTTAGGTCCGTCTGTAATTGTCGAGGTGAGTTGTTTATTTCATAGTTTAAGTGGTTTTCCTATTCCACCAGGTGAATTGGTCGTCTGGAAGCGGATTTTTAGCTGTTGCAATTTAGTTAGTCGCGTCGTTGTGCGATTACTGGAGTAAGCAGAACGCTCTCGTTTGTAATCTTTATTTCAAATTTCTCTAAGGGTTCAGTTTTCATTCATTTATTTGTAAATCAGCTTTACCCGGGCAGGAAGTTGTTCAGTCGATCATCGAGTTTTTATAGATTTTTATGGAACGGCAATGAATGAGCCGTGCTTGAAGCGTAAACTATATTGACTTAGCATTTGGCAGAGGCGTTTGGGGGGACAGATCTATGAAATCGGCTGCTATCATCATTGACCACGCAGTAAATATTTCTGTCCATTAAACTTGGACATGGGTTGTCGAAGTTTCCTAAGGTGATCACGGCTTGCTCAAATTCTTTAGTTTTATTTACTACAAGTTTATTGGCGACCACTGGAGCAGAACAGAGTCTGAATGGAGATTGTATTTATGCTGCACGTTTGATACAATGTGCGTATTCATAGAATATATTTTATTCGGCAATCACGACTGCCTCCTTCAGGCAAGCTGGGTGATTAGTGTCGAGACAATGGAAGTGAGGGGACTAATCTGACTAATGGTGATGTGTGTTGTCGTGGTCGTGTGGGTTGGAAAACTTGTGTGCAAGAAGCCTTTATGGCGTTAACATAATTCCCGGGTACAAAACTGGTGGCTACTCTGTTTAGTTTTTGTTCCTTCAGTTATTGTTTGGACATTGAGTTCTTGCTTAACATCTGTAATAGCTAGTTTGTTTGGGGTAAGTCAACTACCAAAGAACAGTTCTGACGTTTAATTGATATTGTAGACAAAAGAAAGGGAAAGCTTGTAGTTTTAAGAACTGCAGTTGATGTGATGTGATGGACAACCCTAAGATCAATCCTGTCACCATTTCAATTGTCCTTGGAGATGATTTCGGAACAAATATGTTTTATCCGAGAATAGATCAGGAGTGTGACGAACTCATTCAAATAATAGTTTTGTTACAACATTCGAATTCCATTTTATGAGTCCTTAAGGAATTCGTTGTTTATTGCTAATATACCGAGGCAA
Organism: Palythoa mutuki; assembly: GCA_027575235.2. NCBI lineage: Eukaryota > Metazoa > Cnidaria > Anthozoa > Zoantharia > Sphenopidae > Palythoa > Palythoa mutuki. The sequence goes on from JAODFW020845313.1 coordinate 9,067, forward strand.
TCAGTAATCATGAAAATATGTTGAATACTGTATTGTACTGAAAGTACAAAAATTATTGCTGTATTTTTTCTTTGCTCAAGACAAAAAACTGAATGAAATCCATAATGCTTTCTTTTCATTGGCGTCGTTTGAGGTATTATCAGTTAGAGGTTTAAATCAGCTCTAAAGGCATCCTTCATCTGTTGCTGCCAAAACTGACTTTTTCTTTAGACTTCTTTTGTAAGAGACAAAACTTGTCCCAATATTGACATTTTCCCATTCTGTTTTCCTTGTGATAAAGATTGTTCCTAGCCTTTCATTAATTTGTGGTCTGATTATTGAAGAGATAATGATCTGAATATCAGCTTTGGACTCTCATAGCCTTCTTTATATTAAATTACATTTATTTGACATAGATTAAAAGCGATTTGATCGAACTTGCCAAATAAATAATGTATTTATGTGTTGGTTTTCCTAGTAGAGATTAATTTTATTTAGTTATATTCTTGATAGTCTTAAAGGAAATTGTTATAGACAGAATACATTTTGAAAATAATTAATATGAATTTTTAGCACACTGTAATTGTAAACAAAATCTATTAACATAGTTTTTTGAGAAATTGTTACATTTTCTTTTATGGTTTGAATTTAAATACATGGGTTTGATGAAGGAGGGTCTAGATCTGGGACTATCACTACGAAGGGTAAAACTTGAAAGATGCATTCCTATGCCCAAAATCCTATGAGTCACAGAGTAAACTTGATCGTCATTTATTTCTTCACTGGATATTTATCTTTAATTATACGCTCACCTAAAGCTGAGCTTGAGTTGAATGAATCCCAGACGTTATGATCAGGTAGAAATTCTGTATGAAATGTTGCACTTAGGACTGGTATGAGAAAGTTTGGCACAATCAAGAAGGGAAAAAGATATTAGCTAGTTTGTCAGTGAACATTCATCCTTGAGTGAGGTTTCTACAGGAAATTCCATAATGACTGTTTATTTGGCAGGTTTAAAGCAAAGACCATTGTTCTTTTTCTCTTACAATACACAATACTGGCAAAGAAGTCGTGTTCAGTAGATTGTGGGTTATCTCAGAACATAACAATGTCTGAGGTTTTTAAATACTTAAACAGTGACTGCTTTTATTGGCTTAGTTGTTAACAGTAGACAAGCTAAGTAATATATCTTCAACTGTGAGCAAGTTATTGATCTTTGTTCTGATGAAGTTCCCCTACATATACAGTTATTCAGCTGTAGTCATCTTACGTTTTAAGTGAATAATATACAAGGTTAAAGCAATTAACATTGTATGTTTGTTAAAGAAAGCCACATTAATCAAGAAAGCACTTAAATTTCCGTTGTTTGAATGAGAGTTGTAAATAAAGCTGGCAAAAGTTAAAATAAAATATCATAGCACAATCAATTGTATGAAACTTGTGAATTATTTTCAGCTTTATAAAATCATTGCAAAACTTTTGAGAGGCAGTCCGCATGAGGATTGACCACTTGATCTGGGTCAGAATTTTGATTTCCTCCAAAATTCCTGCATCGGATAAAGTTGATGTGCAGTGAAAGAAAATGCATTTCTTTTTTCTCAGAGATATAGACATGAGAGTGTGTGACACCTAAAAGTCACAAAATCATGTTTTTACCATCTTGAACTTAGATTAACTTTCAGTCACTCTCACGAAGGCTTTTCCAAAGCATCTAAGCTTTTTGTAAACTTTAGGCACATCTTTCTTGATTGTAAAAACGTTGTAAGTTGACAAACATCGTGAAATTTAGCAATATTGCATCATATGTATTTGCAAGGGTTCTTAGGTGCCCACAAATTTTATTTGCCATTCAGATACTCCTACCTTACCTACGTTCAAAAATATGCCAGTTAATTTTGGGCTTACCGTATTTTGCTGTGTATAGGTTGACCTTTTAACACCAAAAATTCACGTCTAAAAATTGCACTCGACTTATACACGGATCAAAACATGCAATTTTGACACCCCTTAAAACTCTATTAATAACGTTTAAAACCAGCATTTACATGATAAGGACTTGAAGCAAGAAGGAATTCTGTGATCTTTACAGTATGTTGTATACAAACAATCGATTACCCTCACGGTTTACCTTCCAATGTTGTGCGAGTTTTAAAAACATCGTGTTTACATTTTGTTTCATATGAGCTATAATCAATGTTATTTTAAAAGAAGCACTGAACTGTCCTTTTTAAAAGATTGGTTTTTAAAAGTTGTTGGTTCATTGA
>JAODFW020846304.1:0-11308 GCA_027575235.2 Palythoa mutuki
TCCCACGGCGATGATAATTTGTTTATCTACATTACTTGAAGTTTGTATCTACTCGCCGACGCATTGAATAGTTTTTTCAAACCAACTATAGGGCCCTTGTAATAGTGTCAACAGTGTTCCGTTGGCCATTTGATATAAAACCAGTTTAAGTATATTTGTTCATTGTTAATTCACCCTCAATATGTACACTATTAAATTTTTTGAAGAATTTTGTGTTGAACACGTATTATTTAATAAAAGTCAAAAAGCCTCTATAACGTTTATCGTGGTCAAGACAGAAACTGAATCGTGAAAAAGTGTCAAGTCTCAAGGTTGATTAAAATTTTATAAAATCCAAACTAACAAGTTTTCATTTCTTTTATTTTGCATTTTTTATTTAATACAAAACACAAGTTTTGTTGAGTTCAACTTCACTTGTAGCCGTTTTTTTAGTCAAATATGGTCATACACAAACCATAAAAGTAACATCTGCTTTTTAATTTCAACTCCAGATCAAAATATCACGTTGTTAGTTTATCATTTGAGTGTTTCACCATATGTGCAGCGAGTCGTGGTAAAAAAGATTTTAGAACTGGATCTTGAAATCCACCACAGTTGTGCAAGCACTTCAAGGGCAATTGATCTTTCGATGTTTTGATGTGCTTGAGACTCTCAAATTAAGAGAATTTTTGAGATCAATGCGATAAGGGAGGCAACTTGGGTCGGCTATGTGTTAACTAAGCAAGGAGTGATACAGCGCAGTAACAACCATGTGATTGGGAGCGCTTTGATAGCTTTGTATTTCGATTTGTAATTGTAAAAAGAGCGCCTTAATTGTACTTTTAACCTAGAGTAGTCGTAGTCTATTCAGCAATGAAAAAGTAGCAACAGGCACTGGTAACCAAAGAATGCTGTCGCAAAATTCTTACTTCACTGTTAATAGACAGATAGATAGATAGATATATGGTCAAGTACATGTCTGCGTTTGGGGGCTTTCCTGAGCCTCTTGCGCTCAAAACAAGAAGCAAACACATTGATCAATTGAGGACATAAGTAATAAGTAAAATAGGCCCTTTGTTTTGGGCATTAAAATATAGCAAACGTCGCTCGAGATGATTTGATTTTCGTCAGGTCAAAGTATTTGTCACTCGGTTTGATAACAAGCTCAAACAACGCACGTAGGAAAAAAAAACCACAGTTTGCATTATTTGATAATTTCAACCTATTTTAAATTTATGATATATATTTATATAAAATTGTTTGATTTTAGTACACGAAAATCAGATGATTTTTACCTCGTTTTTACCAAAGCAACATTATCTGCTCCTGTTTGGTTCTTTGAGAGCAGGTGAACTCAAAACGCGTTTGTAACGCTTTTTTATTCAAGTATCAATCATTACCAGTGCCATATTCCAGCTGGTTGTGCCGCACGTCTAAGCCCTATAAGGCCGACTGTCGCCAACACAGATGCATGGTAATGCCTGCTGTTTAATAGCACGGCTTTACCTAATTCATTATTTTCATCTTTCACTGCCTCAAAAGTTTTAGACTAACAGTAACACTTTATGTGATATATTTATTTTTTTTATCTATTTGTTTCTTCTTCTTCTATTTATTTATTTATTTATTTATTTATTTGTTTGTTTATTTATTTATTTATATATATATATATATATATTTTTTTTTTTTTTTCTGGGAGCACTGATTCTTAGTTTCTTAGCTAGCCCGTGCTGACGGAGCTTAATATTAATAATAGGCTACCGACAAAAATAACAACAACAGCAACAACAAAAACTTTATTAGTACTCGATGTTGCGTACGGTATAAAAATAAAAAAATTTCAAGAATTTCAAGAATGTCCGCAGCAACCAGTCAGTTTTTAGTATATCTGCACCAAACAACATTGAAGAGGGGACGAGGAAGCAAAAGTGTTTCACTGTTTTTGTCGGGAATCGTAGCTTCTGACATTCCGTGCTCCTTAGGTACCTACGGGGCAATAGACCATTTTATGATTGGAGTTTTTCATTTAGTACAGGGTGCGACGGGCTTGCAATTTATTACTGAGGACGTTCTTCTTCCCATCAACAAGAAAATCTACTGAAATGACAAATTTTATCATTGGCGTACGAGTCCCTACACTTTTCAATTAACTCAAATTATTTTAACTTCAAACTAAACGACCCATTTGAAACTTGGAACTTTCTACTGCGCATACTGCTAATGCGCAAATTCTATTGTTCTACTTCATTAGCCATTACGTTCGGCACATGTAAAGTTCGACTTTTGAAACGGGTCAAAGTTTCCATTTAAAGCTCTCATTTCATGGAGACCTACAAGTGGAGCAAACTCGGGATCGGTAACCAGCAGTCTCTTCTCCAATTTATCCAATATCAACTGCATTTCCGAAAACACAAAAAAATTTTCCCACGATGAGCTACATCACTTGAAATTGCGGTTTGAACTTTGTCAATATTATAATTTTTAATTAACAAAAACCTTGCATCAATTGGAATGATTTCAATGCTACATCTCAAAATAGCCACTCGATTAATATAGCAGTCTAAGTTTCGTATCAAACTGGTAATGTAGGAGAGTTATGGATTTGTTTTAGTAGCTATGTTTGTAACCGACTTTTATCTCTGTAATTCATAAATCTACTTGAGTCGCGTCTTGTCTGAAATTTTTGCTTACTTGTGATTGTATGCGTTCAAGTTTTAAAAGGAAGTCGACCAAGTCCTTTGGCGCCAGCGCGATTCACCAAGTCCGCTAAGTATGCTATATAGATTGTAAACAAGATAAAGTTCTCGTGAACCAATTCAGTGAAAAGTACGGTACTTCTCCAAGCTTGAGGCTTGATAAAAGCAAGTCTTAAAGTCTTAGAACGCATTTTTTGGCTTTTTGTTGCTGCCACCTTTATTAATGCCTTCAGTGGTATTGAAAAGGCTATTGATTCATTGGGTTTGTTTCTTGATAATATCTGTCAAGTTCGTAGGAGGCAGCGTGTTTAGTGACTTGCAAATGCACATTTTCTGCATAACTGAATTGTCGAAGACTTTATCTACAGTTCAGACAGAACTATTAACTTTTCTTTTAAATTTCCCAGCTGCATTCGAACGCTCATTCCTGCAACATTTTCATGGTGATCAGTTTCCAAGAAGGGCGAGTTTACAAATTGTTTTTAAAGCTACTTTTTTTATTTATTTATAAAGATGTAATATTTCGCAAAGTAGTTTCTATAGAGTTATTTTAAGGGTGGAAAAGACAAACAATGCATTCTAACAGAGCATGAATTATGTTGTTGATCTATCGACAGAAACTAATATAGTTCTTAAGCTTAATCTCTGTTTTGAAAAAGCTTGCGTGACAGCTAAAGTGAAAGATATAAAACAAATCACTTTGCTCTTTGCTCTTTACGATCGCAAATGAAGTAGAGATATTGCTCTCGAACATTATTAAAAGTATTTAAAATGTTTGGCAAGTTCTCATTTTTGTTTATAAAAGCTTTTTTAAAAATACTTACCTTTATAGAAAAAGAATATCAAAAATACGCATCCCCCTAGAAAAGTTTAACAATCGCCCGAACGCGTGCCATTAATTAAAGTAAACAGTTTTCTTTACCGGTTGAATTGAGGTTCTTGAGCTGATAAATTGTTGCTATACTGTTATCGCCTTCGGGAATGCGACATTTATAATCCTGAACATTTTCGAAAACACTTTCCAGAACTGAATACACAATATTACTTGAAAAGCAGATACAATGTTTGAAAATGTCTTCTTTAAATGCTTGATCGGTTCTCTTCATGGCAAAGATCTGTTGTGTTTTAGTAACTTTCCAGTATCCTAATTTACTTTTCTGCGCACCAATCATGTTTCTTATTCAACGGTCCTTTTTGCCTTTGTGAAGTTTCAGCAAGATATCAGTGGAACTGGATAAGATAACAAAAGACTGTGTTATTGTCAGTTGTCAAAAACCTTTTGTAATGAAGAGGACATGCAAGATTGCAAGTTTTATTTTCTAAAAATCTACGTAATTCGGGTTGTTTTTTGTTGACAGCTGCTGTGCTGTAAAACTTTTAGGTTGTACCTACGACTGTTTCCAGGGCAGACAAGAGTACAGCAGACTGTGCTTTTTCTTATTTGCCCCTAAACTGTGGAAAAAAACTTCCTGATGAACTGGGAAACTCTAGAAACCTTACTGATTTTAAAAGCAATCTGAAAGCATTTTATTTAGAAAATATTTTTAACGTTTTAACTACTATATAGGCTGGAATTTTTATTGTAAGCTACTCAGATCAGTGTTATTGACTTTTCTTAAGAAAAAGGCAATTAAAATCCTTATTATATTAATGTTATTGTTATTGTACTTTTCAGAAGCAAGCACATTTCTAAAGAAAAGGCTTTAAGTAATCAGCCAAAACCGGCTGATTTCCAATGATAGAAATTATTTACAAGTTTTGGACCTATGAATTTTGAGTAGAAATAACGTACTTTTAAAATTATTGTTATAACGTGCCCCAGCTAACTCGCTCGTAAACAAAACGTTTTGAATCATCTGGCGTCAACGTCAGGAACTAAAGCACACGAACGACTTTAAAACTACTTTATTGAGAAGAAGGCGGTATGTATTGTATATGGCGAGATGATTCGTTGACTGTTTTGGTTTACTTTAATATAACATTACAAACGTAGATCAGTTAGTAGTTCAATTTGTATATTTAGTGTAAATATTAAAAACGGTAACATGAAAGACGGTATCCTATCGATAGACGATAGACGATATTCTATCATCTATGTGAAAAAAAGTCTTATATGAGTGAGGGCAATAATTTAAAGGAGTTACCGAGCACGAGCTACATTAATGGCGAGACGCAATAGATAGAAAGTAGCTGAAGTCTGTTGAATCCTCAGCGAAGACCAAGCTTAATTTCCGGCGAAAGCGCGTTTAGTCGCTAGCGGTAACTATAATCGAATAGGCATTTTACAGCTTTTCAGAAGCTGATGTAAACATTTTGACACCTTATGTTTTAGATCTGTGTGACAATAACTATGACTATAATTATAATTATGATGATGACTATGACTATGACTATGATGATGACTATGACTATGATGATGACTGTGAATATGATAATGACTATGATGATTACGATTATGGTTGTGATTATGATTATGATGGCACAACCGAAAACAAAAAAAATTACTTTAGCCTGGGATCCATTCACAAAACGTGACCCTTTAGTACTCCAAACCTCTTTTGTTTGTCTGACTCTTCTAGAATTTTAAAAAGGGCGACAATCTTCACTTTTATCACGGCAAATGATTGTATAGATGACGGCAGACAAGTTTCAGTTCGGCTCTGCAAAATACTTTTAACCTCTGTCAATCTGAATCCTTATTAACTTCTGTGGCTTCATTGATTGCATTAATGTATTAAAAGTTCACCAACAAGAACTGCATTCAGTGATCGGTTTTCGTCACGATGCTACCAATAACAGACAACCAATAATAAATGGTTTTTCTAGTTGACGGCTAAAACACAAACTAGTCTTTTCCCTAACTTTTGCTTTGAGACCTGCTCCTGTTTCATATTTCCGTCTATTTGGGATAAACTACTTTAATCTTCCGGTCTAAGTGACCGCGGTTTCTTATCAGCTCGAGAGGTTTTCATTATTTTCTCATTATTTAACTTTTGAGCGTAATCTAATAGCTTAAAAGTGAAGTGCTGTCAGAAGTAGATAAGGAATATTGTCAATAAAGCAAACTTTGTGCAGCTTGTCTTTAAATGATTTGAAGATATCTTTATAACTTCAATTTTTATTTTCTTTATTGATTAAAAATTACCATTTTTTTTCCATCTTTCGCGCGCATTAATGTTAGCCCATTGGACTAAAAAAGGTAGTAATATTGATTACGACAACCGAAAAAAGTAGAAGTAGTATTACTGAGCCTGTTTCCTGCTGTTTTATTTCTATAATTTCTTTAAACTCATTTCTACTCTTCAAGACAAGCAAAAAGTGACTGGTCTCTTTATCAGGGTTTCAACATTTTGAACGAATAATACCCGTAATATCCGCTCTTTAACACAGGACGATGAACTTATAGAATTACAGGGTTTCAACGTTAACTTGAAAACTTGAGGTATTGTAGTTTTTCTAGGTTATAAGCTTCGCAATTCAACAAAATATTTTCTGAAATGAATTCTATACCCATTTAACCATACAACTATACTTTTATTGCAGTCGTGCAAAAGGGTTTTGTGAGCGGTATCGGGGATCGACATGTTCCAAGTACCTTGGACAAGAGACCATATTTATCAATGCTACCTCTCTGCAGCAGAGCCAAGAGCGAAGAGAACGCAGGGTGTCTCTTTTTTCTTTCTACATCGGTTCCGTCTCGGAAAAATGTAGAAAAGTTCTTTTGCCAAGTCTTTGCTATTACTTTTTCCCACCATGTGTAAAAAACGCACGCACCCCTACCCCAAGACAAATCTGTCGCGAGGAATGCCAAGCGATCAAGAATGACTTGTGTAAAAAGGAAATGGAATATGTTCAGAAAATGAATATCAGAATGGTGCCATCAGCGTCGGATTGCAGTATTCTCCCAGGCCCTTCTTCAAGGAACTACAGAACATGTATCAGAATTGGAGCTGCAAGTTAGTTATAAGAATATTACCCACAATACCTTTTGGATTAGTTTGGCTATAAACTACTTACAATTTGATCTCGAAGACGAATGGACTACCATTCACTAAAGAATCCACGAGGCCAAAAGGTCTAATTATTTTAGTAGAAACCTACTGATCGTTCAAACGAAAGGATATAAACAATTTTAAATTTTATTTAAGTCATATATTTTGAATTTTGAACCGGTCAGTGACTGCCTGAATCGAGTGGAGAGAGGAAAGTTTAAACCCTTTCCTGTCTTTTTGTCTAGCGGCAGCATAGAAAACTTGAAGGAACTTTTTTTTGTCATATATCTTATCGGATTTACAATTTGTTTTGGCTAATTTCGTTTCTGCACATAAAGACTTTAAAAGTTAGTTTATAAAACATCAATTGCCGAGTGACATTTTAGCGTCCTACAAAACAGTCCCATGACGCTTTGCGAGACCTCACTTAACCCAGTCTCCCGTGCAACCTCGGAAGGGCGAATAAAGCGCCAGATTATTGAAACTTTTTAAATTCAAATGTATTGCCTTTTTAACACATTCTTACCGTTGAGTATCTTCATTCCATTTTTTATTGCCTTCTTTGTTATTTTTTTCTGGGACAGAAGAGCTTAGTAAATTCTCAAAAATTTATGAATTAAGTCTTTTAAATACACATTGGGTTTTTATGAGACTATCGACCGTTCAAATGAAAAACGGTCGATAGTCCCATAAAAACCCGATGTGTATTTAAAAGACTTAATTTCCCTAAGTTTGAAAGGCTTAAGGTATTTGAGCAAAACTCCTTTGATTCTTGGGTGAAATTGCAATAGAATTATATGTACAAGGGCCAAGCCCGAGACATTCTATTAATTGCCGATAAAAATGGCAGTTAGTATTACAGTTGTTCTAGTAGAAATCTGTGGAGAATAAATAAAAGAACTGCGACTATGATTTTTGATAGATAAAGTTTTAAGTTATTCAAACATCTAAGGTTGATAATAAATAGAAAAAATATCGTAGTTCTGTCCTTTATTCTACACAGATTTCTACTAAAACAATTAGAATGCTCGCTCTTAATTTCTATCAATTAATCTCGTATTCTAATTGTTAAATATATAGCGGGTACGGTAACCAATCAGATTACAGGATTTGCGATAGATAGTGACTGGATTTCTAGTAATATTTAATATATTACCAATCTACAACTGTTTAGTGGTCTGAATAAAAAGTATTTATGATTTTCCGTTGCAGCGGCTCAAAAACTCAAATTTACCGTCACCTTAGAAAATATTACTATGTACGAAGGAAAACCAGTCAGCTTAAAGTGCAAGCTAAGTTCTAAGAAAATTCGTGCAAATATCACGTGGAACAAAGACGGAGTGCAGATTGGACAAAACCGTCGCTACAGGGCAAAAAGGTACAGATGGGGCTCACGGCTTAAGATTCGTCGGATAAAACTGAAGGATGCTGGGAAATATGATTGTGTTATACACGTGAAGGGGCAGACTGTGACGACATCTTCTTGGATTCGCGTCAAGCCTCTAGCAGGTAAGGTGCCCCGAATATTAACTTGGTTCTTGGCTAGATTTAATTTTTTTCTTTATTTGTTACTAGTTTGCTGGGTTTTTTATTGTGTTAGTGTTTGTTTGTTTTACTCGAGACATTTTTAAGTTGACACAGATGATATTATGGCGAGAAAGCCTAAAATAACTTTAAATAAAACTGATCAGTTTTTATAAAACATTGATTACACCTTTAAAAAGAGCGTGACTATTAAAAAAAAATACCACGTCAAACAGTGGCAACAGTGAATCCATCTGGAAACAATGCGCTGCACCATGCCAACAAAGTAAATAATAAAGTCAGACGGATCAGCACAAAAGATACACCATTTTTGCGTAACGAGTTAAATCAATTCTTCACTACAGTTTGGCAACGAGCAAACAGTGTGAGGTCCTGCCCACTGCGCATGCCCGTTTGTAATAACCAGTTCAATTTTAAAACAGCATCCTGTGAAATCAGTCAGAATAGTAATGCCTTGAACTCGTTGCCAGGATACAGTCGAACCTTATTTGACGGAGATCCAGATAAGACGGACACCTCTATAAAACAGACACCAAATCTTGGTCATTTACTGTATTTTAAGTCTCAATAAGACTAACACCTCTCTAAGACGGACATCGGAAACTTTGAAATATCGAACGGACAGTTAATTTTATCGAACTAAAGCAAAACCCTTTTTAATGATAATGTGACTACTTGACTGTGGCTATAATTTTATCTTCATTACTGTAAATGCACGTATCTATCAAGTCAGCCGCTTTACGTTTACTAAACTGTTTATGTACACATTGCGCCTTCTCGAATTGTCATGTGATTCGTATTATGCGTTTGAATTCCACACAACATTCATGCCAAATCTCAAGTCGATTGAACCACGGGTTAAATTAGTTTCGAGACTTGAGGGAAAAGAGTAGTAAATTGTTTTGTATTATCGAAAAACAATTGTTTTCATTCACGTTCTCTTTAAACTGAGATTAATGCCTGTCATTGCAGCGGTTAATGGCAGAAAAGTCCCCGATCCATCCACAGGTAGTTATTGCTCTTATAAAATTTTAACATTATAACTAGTTACCGCCCTTAGATCAAAAATGAAAAGAATTTGAACTGAAGCAACTACAAAATATTTTATATGCTTTTCCATGACAACAGATTTTCTTAGTGGACGGGGGGAAGGGGGTGGGTTCCAAAGCTTGTTCAAGTATGTCTCAAAAGATAATATTTACATGCATAAAGTGCCGTTTTGCTGGAAAGAAGAAGAAAGAGAGAATTTTAAAATACTGCTTTATTATTGTAGCTCCAAAGGTGCTGTATATAGAAGTATAATTAAATTAAAATGTTTAATCATTTTATCCTACACCATTGATGAGTTCATTTGTACGCCGATTGGCGCTCTAGAAAACGCGTTTTGCGGGAAAAACTGCTTTTATGGTTTTAAATTTTAGGAGTGAGAAAGAGTTTTAAAGCACTGTTTTAATCTTACCGCTGCAAAGTTGCTATTTATAGAAGTATAATAATTTAAATATCAAGGCTAATTATTTTTGCCACGCGCCGTAAACTAAAGCGGATTTGAACAACTGTATTCGCCAATCTGCGCACTAGAAATGTTTTTTGTTTAGATATTATATTATTACAAAATACTTGACGTTGCTTTATATGGACTAAAAGTCTACAATTTCTTCTCCAGTGTCCGGTAAAAGCAGTAAAATCCCGGACCATACTCCACAACCCCCGCCCAGGTTGGTAAAACATTTTATGAACCCTAATATTCTACCCGGCAAAACCAGTCAGTTCGATATGAATTAGGCCGGGTATCGCCATAAGTTTTTGCAGCCCACAAAGTTTTTCTTTTCTTTTGAAGAGTAGAAAGTTTGGATTAGTCATTCTAAACTTTGATTCAGTATTTGAAAACCTATAAAATCATCATTTTGCTTGTTAATGATGACTATTTTTCCAAATTTAAAATTTAGTGCATGTTTCAAAACTATTTTGTGGTAAAATGAGATTGTGTGAGTGCACATTCCTAATTACTAGGAAAAAGCGTAATCGTCACAATCTCTCTCACTAATACTTTAGTTTTGTTTTGTTAAAGGAAGCTACGTATCAAGCATATTAGCTCTTCGTCATAGTATTATCTGATGTTCTAATGAAGCTAACACTTGAAATGTTACTTTCTTCAACTTTACGACAATGATGATTTATTTTATCAGCCTCGAGTTGATACTATGTGTTTGTTTGAAAATTATTCATTAAAGTTGTAGCCATTATCCACTAGTAATGATGTTGCTTTAAAAATTTTGACACTGGTTTTAACCAAGTTATTAGAGTAGTCGACTCTACTAACTATGGTTTTAATTTAGAGTTATTTAGATTTTTAGAGCGTATTTAGGCTGCTAAAGGAGTGGTTTGCTCTAGATAGCCTTGCCATATGTGATTGATTTGGTCCAATTATATTGTTTTGTTAAATCACTAAATTTGAAATGAGAGCAGTGACTGTACAGGGGTTTTCCTTCTCTCATCTCTTCCTCCCTAAGCTCATATCTGAATTTTGCAAATTCTTTTGGTCGACAAACTTATCTAATCCCTCAAAACCAAAAAGCGAAATTTGAATCTTGGCATTGCCATTGGTTGATTCTGGTAGGGCGGTGATCAAATATTTTTACAGGCCGCAATGGATCCCAGCTCAGCCGAGTGCTGACAACAACAACGACAACAACAATTTTTATTTTACTTAGTTTAATAGATAAAATACTTTTACATGGAAAGTTGGATAGTGGATGGACATCTGAAAGAACTAATCTAGTCATTTGCCCATTTGTTGAACATTTGTGTGACCTTCTTTACCGCCCAATTGACACAGCTTTTCATCCTCCCGAGATGTAGATAGCAAGGAATTTTTAATTCTTTTTCGATTCCGAAATTTTGGTCTTAAATATTGACAGAAGTTTCGACTGAAACCATCAGTCTTCTCACTTAAATCGATCTGGATAAATAACAACATTCACTTTCAGATGTCGATACTTCCTAAACACATAAATACAGTTTATTATATGCAGTATAAAACTATCTGTATGCACAGTATTAGAAAGCTACACAGGACGCAAGGCGTAACCTGTGAGC
>JAODFW020847334.1:0-11306 GCA_027575235.2 Palythoa mutuki
GATGGTATTTAAGTCATTAAAAGAAAATCCTTGGAAAAATGCATTAGATACTGAAAGATCGTATGACATACAGTTGAAATCTTATAACTCGAATTACCAGGGGATATTAAAAGTACTTCCAGTTATCGAGATTTCGAATTATAGGGGTCTCAAATAAAAGACCAAAAACACTTGATTAAAAAGGTTTTATGTTTTTAGCAATGTCAGAGCATGAAAACAACAAAACCAAAGAAAAAACGAAAGCGTTTTTAAACTCTCAAGTAGCTGGTCTTCTGCACGTTTAGTAGCTAATCTTCAAAGTAAGTGTAAAGCAATGTGACTCATTAGTCCGAAAAAGTGAAAACAAATCGACTTCGAGCCATCGATGGTAACATTACAAGAATGTTAATCGAAGGGAAGCAAAAATTGCTTCAAGTTAGCAAGATTTTGAAGGTTCGAGTTATCGACGTAAAATTTATAGTAAATATATGAAACAAGCCCACGGGAAATACCTTTTAGTTCGAAATAGCGGGGAATTCAAATTGAGGGTTTGAGTAATCATGGTGTAACTGTAACTCTGTTTGTCTGTAGAGTCACTGCAACCTTGACACAATTAAATAAACCACACAAAATCTAAAACCATTGCAGGGTCGGCGGAGATGGGACGCCGCCCCACTTTTTTGGCCAAATATATTTTACGAAAATTAAAAAAAATATGACTTTAAAAAACTGTATTGAAAACAAAGTTAACTGAGAACGTGATAGACGCTCCAGTTTTCGACAGAACGGCCGTTTAACTTTTTCTGAGCTTCCGGCGGCCCTGCATCAATACGAATCCAATACAATAACTCACTCATATTACTACTACTATACGTGAGAGTTTTCTGCAATTTGATTGGCTTAATTTGAAATACCTTCATGTGAAAAATGAGTTGTCATGGTAGCTAAATAGAAAATAGCAGAGAAATTATTTCTGGATTTTCAAGTGGAAGAGAGTTCAAGAACTCAAAAAAAAAAAATTCAGAAAACGAAAAGCACTTCGACCTAATCTAATTCAGTTCTAGAGCAGCTCTTCCGGCGAAAGGGACAATTTTAAACCAAATCTGCTTACTTATGAAGCGAAACAAATGTACGAAATGTTACAGAGCTTTTTCGCCAAGATCCTAACAGAAAGATGGTCAAAGTACAAGCCGACGATTTGACATTAGTATAAGCAAATAATATTAAAATTAGTACGTGATATTTCAAAATTATCCCAAATTTTACTTGCCTTAACGGCCCGTAAATTACGTATATCATACTTGAAGAATCACTCGCACGTGATATGCACATGCAGCTAACCCAGTGCGCAGGAAAGTTTCTAATGTTATTATATAGTACTATCTGACAGTGAATAGCACTATACTGATAGTGTTTCCAGAACACTGTCGCAAAAAAGAACGCTGCACACAGTCAGTGCATACAAGTTTTCTAAGATGGAGATCCAGCTAACGAAAGTCTTTAAACTAAGCTTCTGAAATAACAAATTAAAATATACCGAAGAAGCCAAAACAAATGTATAAAACTGGAGGTTAAGAAGTAATATCTAAATAAAATAAAGGTTTTCATTTGCTACACCCCTGATAAACAAACAGTAGGAGTCAAACGGGAAGTTCTTTTTTCTGCTAAAAAGAATAGATCAATGTCAGAAAAAAAAAGAAATTCTTTCATTTAATTTTTAGGAAAAATACCATTGAAAACTTTATTTTCCTTTTTGCGCCTTTTGCGCTTGATCTTTGTTTCATAGTTCTGTAAAATTGTCAAAATCTTTTATTTCAAAATGAGTTTATAGCTGGTGTTCAATAGAAGTAGAGAATATTAACAAATGTACGTTGGCACTGCGCCTTATTCCGTGTTGTGGAGTGCCGCAATGAAACATAACACTTTTTATTGACTGACGACATGCTTTACATAATATCTAAAATTTGCTGCACGCGATTAGAACCTAAAACAAAATGATTTGCTGAGAAAAAGCCGACATGTACGGCAGCGCTTTGCTTGCATCTATCTCCGCTACTGCAAAAGGAACAAAGGAATCAATACTATAGTCGGAACTGTACCTACGGTAATGTTAGATTAAATGCAGCTTTGATCAATTATCAATTAATTGAAGCAGTATGTGTGAGGCGCGCACCGCACTCTCGTGATAAAGATTTCGTCTTGTTTTCATATGAATGGTTTATCAATGCAGACATACAGAATAAAGCATTTCCGCTCGCTAATGACACATTTGAACAGCTAGATAACCCATTAGGAACTTTAGTAAATTAACCTTTATACTGCTAAAACAAATTTCAAATATACCGAGAATGTCTCATATTTTTAATGAGTTTTAAATCTTCGATTTAAATATTTATTAAACTCGAGGATTCATGAAATAACAAAATATATATTCAGTAGTGAAAAATATGTGCTCTGCATTCTGCTAATGGTCATAGTTTGAAGTTGAAATTAAAAGTTGTATTTGTTCTTTAAGCTGAGTTATTAAAAAGTGATACCTTTATCAGTGAATTTTAACTTATGCGTATAGCCAAATAACAAATATAAAGAAATTTTGGAAAACGACGGTCAATAAGAACAAAATAAGAACAATTTAAGGCTGAAATTGGCCAAAAAAAGAAGAAGATTTTTATAAAAGATTGATATACTTTTATAGAATTTTGCCATAACTCTAATTTGTTGTAATATTATCAATTTTTTAAAAGGTTTAGTCGTTTTATATAGTGAAGAATTTTGTAATGCGCAGTTGAAAATTTTTATATTGATACCTGCGCAAAAGAAGTGAAATAATATATTATAAATTATTATAAATGATTTCCCATAAAGCAGGAGAATAACTGACAATTTTAAACACAGTTTCAGATAAACCAAGAATGTCTCAACTTTTGAACCGTTGGCTGAAATCCTATAAAGTGACTTTGTTAACTTTGTTTGTTTTGAAAAGTAGAAAAATTGCAGTTATTCATTTCAACCTTTGAACCAGCCGATGAAACCCTATAAAGTGACCATTCATTTTGTTTGTCTTGAAGAGTAGAAATGATTGGTGTTATTCATCCTAACTTTTGAACCAGCCGATGAAGCCCTATAAAATTTAGTGGTCATTCATTTACTTTGTCTTGAAATGTTGATTGAGAAAATGTTTATTGTATAATGAAATTGAGAAGTTAGAAATTTTTGCAACTTTGACTAATTTTCCGATTTTGAAAACTCAGCAGAAACAGGATTTAAAAAAAAAAACAAACCAGAAAACCGAAAGAGGAACAAAAAGCACGCTTCTTACAAATTCCTTGGTGAACTAAAACCAAACGTTTCTTTGTAAACCTTTAAAATATTTTAAATCGGTGTGTAGCGGTTTTCCTCAGGTTTCCTCTATTTGAAAAAAACTACTACAATACGGTTTAGAACAAACTTGGCAAAAATAGAGCGACGCCTTATTCCGGTAAATTTTAAAAATGCCCGGAATAAATTTTTATTTGCACGTATATAGTTCTGGATAAAAAAAAGCAAAGCTACAAGGGGAGTATATTTAAATTCCAGCCACGTTAAACAAAGAACTCAGTAAAAATGTTTAAAACCGTATCGTATTTAATAAAGGAATACTTGAAATTTTAAAATTATTTATGAAGTATTCAAGTGTTTTCTGTAATGAGTACAGCTTTTGTAAGCGCAACATTTCCTAAATGTTTTCAGTTGTCAACAGTTGTGATCAGTTTAGCCGAAGTGGCATTTCGTGGTTTCGATAATCATGAATTTCCGAAGACTTACACGTCAGAAAGCCGCAGGTTAATTTTTTTTTATCACTTTATTGATTTTAGTCTGAAAACAGTAATTGTTGCATTAAACTGCTGTATTGCTTTGTCAAACCTGAAACTACCTTTTTCCTGTCATCTTTCTACTCTTATCTTCTTTTATTTCTTATCAAAGTTTGAAATAAATATAGCATTTTTTTTTCTCCTTCCGACACACTCGTCCGAAAAAATTGGTTTGAATGCCCTAACCAGGACTCGAACCCGCTTCTCCTGCATGTTTACCGAAATATGTATTTATTTATTGCTTGACTTAAGGCACAGTTTCTTAAAACTTACATCTAAAATTCGCGACTCCCAAAACTTTAACATATATTATCAAACTCTTGTCTTTGCATCACGCTGGGTTATTTTCTTAATATGTTTTGTGTGTGTTTGTGTGTGTGCGTGTATATGTCTGTTCTTTAATAATCCTTAATAACTTTCTTTTTTCGATCGCCAATACATTTTCAAAGTACTAAAAATAGGACTCCAGACTCGATTAGTCTTTACTACATCTGGAGTCCAAGCACTCTTACTTTTTTAGTTTAAAATTGTAAACATAAATTGCAAATGAGTGTAAATAAAAATATTGTTGTTGTTGTTGGTTAATTACAACATGGTTTTCTAATGTATTAGAAAAATGTTATCCATGCAAGAAACAGTCACACTGTTTAAGCAAAACAACACAAACACTTACTGAAGAAAAGAGTATAAATTGTTAACACTAGCAATAGTACAGTCTGTCTTTTTCAATTTTTCTTCAGAGAATTCAGAAAATATTATCATTTTTTACAGGTTCCATTATTAGACATTGTGCTAAATTAATCTGGAGTTAAATATATTGTCGCTTCCAAAGGACAATTTTGTTATTTTGGTTAATTAAAGTCATTCCTTTACCATTGCAACACCCTTTTTCTACTGAAAAATAAAATTTCATAATTACTTAACTTTTCTACTTGGTGAACATTTTCTCACAAGCTAAACGAATCGTAGCGTTTTAAGTTGCCAGAGAAATTCTTATTTATGTGAAAATGGTTTACTTTTAGCAGGACGAGGTCGGTTAATGAAAACATGGAAAAAAGATATACGTTACTGATAGCTTGTAAGATTCGTGTTTATTTATGTGTATTAATAGATGTATGACACTGTATAATTAATCACAATCAGTGGCTGAAGCAACAGTTAAAAATATTCTGTCCAAAATATAATGTGCTTGCACGCTATGTGTCACACAGCATCAGCATTTTTGAGCAAATTGGAGAAAGGATTTATCACGGCCGCTTCCTATTTTTAGAATGAACATTTAGAATAGCTATCATTGTAAATAATTGTTTACAAAATCTTGGGTCAAGTTTTAATTGCGAGCTTAAGATGATAACAGTTACTGACGTTTTATACAGTTTTTCATAAAATAGGACTGATCCCTTGGCGTGCAAGTGTGAATTTTAGAGCAAAACATTGGTAATACATGAAAAATTAAAGGAACGACAGGTTCACCTTGTTTTAGCAATAACGCAGAACTTTTAAAAATGACTTCTCAAAATGGCAAAAGCTACGGACTTTTATGACTATGACTATAATGATCGGAAGACGAGTTCTTCAAAATTAACACTTAACTGTGAACTCAATCTGAACAGGAGACCTGTAACTTTGACAAGCTTCAATTTATGAAGCAAAAATGCTAACATATCAAAAATTAAACTATAACAATATTTCTGTACGAATCAAACGATTTGCTAGCAGAATTAGCTGCGTGTTTCTAAATATAAAATATTTTATCACTTCCGCTGGAGATTTGTGTTGTACCTGACTTTGCGTGTTTGCACGTTTCTGCATTAGTTTGGTTTGGCTTGCAAATCCCAAGATTACACAACTATGTTAATATTCCATAAAATAATTCCTTCCAAATTCCTTCGCAAGCGGAAAACTGAGATGATGCAACTAAAAAGAGACAAATACCGATATACCTGATATACTTCATTAAATTTAAAGCTATCATTTGCAAGGTAGAAGATTTTACTTGTCTTGTGAAGTTTTCTTATCCTTTTCAGTTAATCTCTTTGGCAGAGTTTCGTTTTCTTTCAACACAAAAAGTAATGCGAACCTACATCACAAGGACAGAGGAGGTATTTGGTCAGTACTTGCAGAACTGGAATATTCAAAAACTGTACGAAAAACAGTTTCAAAAATGGCAGGTTGATCACCTAAGATCGCAAAAAAAATTAGTTATATGTTAATTTACACTGAAACCATTAAAAGGTATATGAAGATAATATTCACTTCTCCGTCTTCATTTTGAATTATAGTCTTATCACAGTAAAACAGTTAGCGCACTTTGATTGAAACAGAAACCGGAATTTGCACTGACACATTTTTTGCTATAGATAGTCAGCATTCCTACATCAAAGAATTATACAAAATGGACGATATAACTATATATTTTTTCGTTTGAGTTCACTTAGTTTTCTTTCTGCATTCATACGAAATGACATCTTAATTACAGATTATACACATAAAATACTATCATATGTCTCAATAACTCACCGAGCATAAACGAAGCTCTGTTAAAGGATATCCGGCTATATCTCACCCAAGAACGTTCATCAAAATATGTAACAACCGAAAAACGCCATTTTTCTTTCTAGATGAGAGGAATACATTCAACTCGGCCAGTATCTTTATGGTCACGTTTTGCCTTTAAGCTTAAAGTTAATAGTTTCGTTATATCTTTAAATCCCAGCTCCTCCAGTGGTTTGACCCATGTAGTCCGTACACGCTGTGTGTTCAACGTCAGACCGGTTTATTCTGATCACTAAATAATTCGCAAGCGGCACGTGTCCTTGTTTCACCACTACGCATTTAAGCCCAGCGTTAATGGGCCGTGCGTGCGACAAAGCTTTTTGTGGCTTTATAACATACTTAGATGCTTAATTTGCACAAAAGCACCCGCAAATATCAAAGAAGTCAGAATCAACCGGGACTGAAGAGATATCGCAGTGTTTAAACATAAAGATGTTGCGATAAGACATTATCGTGCATGCTCCTGTGAACTGCTTGGCTTTCTAATGCAATTGATATTTCGGCATCGTGTGCAACTTCCTAAAAAACGATAGCGTAGCTTCTAGAAAATAGTTTTCTAACTTCTTAGGAATCAGTTGCGAAGTCAATGTCAGTTTATCAAGTATTTACACTCATTTTGTGAATATCATTCACTCTTTCTCCCACTCCCATCTAATCTGATTGCAAACGCGAAGATAAACCTTATACCTTATACCTTAATACAACAACTTGACATGCGACATTTTGAGCTATTTGATAACCCTACTATCGAAAAAAATTCTTCTGCTGGGAAAATTTCACACATCACTCTTTCTTCCAATTTTGCCACATGGTAAAGCTTAATTCGTGCAAGGAAAGATAAAAGTTAATGAGCGCGAACACAAAATGCGAGACGACAGGAAAAAAGCATGCCATACATTATATCAAAGCTGTCTGGTAAGCAGTTTACAAAAACACTGTCTGTACAGAATTATAGTCATGTACGAAAAACTACAGCATTATTACACGTTTAAAAAACAGGTATTTTTGTTGTCGTTAGGCAAGTGGAAGCTTCTCACGGGTGAAGCAATTTCGGAGAAAGAGTGTAAAAACATTTTAAATTTTTCTGTAAAGAGCGACTTTCAATATTTTTTTTTAATCTGTTGTTTTATTTTCAAATAATGCACGATATGACAACGTGTTGTGGGTCCAACTTCATCACTAAAATGTATTTTACAGTTTATCAAAAAAATGATTGATCGAGATATAAAAAGTTTAACAGGAATTAGTTCTCTGCAAATCGTGCTAAGGAAGGATTAACAGCAAGTCCTTTTAAATTCAGTTATAATTGAGGATTGTAGCGGCACTGCATGTATACGCGACTGGTTTTATGATCCAGTCAATTGATAGTTTCTTGGTTTACACAGTAATCATGTTTTTGACTGTTCAAATTATGACGACCGCACACGCACACACCCTGAGAATATTGTAACACTCGTGCCATAACCTTCATCCCTTTTCATATTTTCAACACATTAGGAAATATTTTAAAGGACAGCAAATCACAATTTACCCGAATGAACTACAAAAAAAGAGCTGCACCTACCTTTCTGCAAAGCGGTTTTACTTCAAGACAAGTCCTGAATCTCGACTATCTCTCTTCTGCAGTGTAGACTATCAGAAATATTCTGTTAAACCAACTACTTGTGGTGTTTTTCTCATCAGAAGAAACCTTCAGTGCTTCCGTATTTTTATGCACTCAGCACCGTTGGCGACAAAATGTAGATAAAAAATCTAGGAAGCTATTCCGTTTAATTTCAGATTCTTTTCCTTTTCCTTGCAATTTAGTTTACTTTAACTAAAAGACGCGCTCACGCATAAAAAGTTAGGAAAAGATAAGAAAGTTATTTGTTGGTTTTGAGACAAACAACGTCATAATCTTTTGCAGATAACTAGATTTAAACGCTTTCCGAATAAGGAAATATTTGCCTTATTTAGAGGCGACTGTAATACTACCGGAGATGGCTTTCAAAATGGTTTCATCTTTTGTAAAAGGTTTGTTAATTTTGAGGTCGGTGACTGCTTATCTCGATAAATTCTTTCAGGTCATTAAAACGTCATTCTAACAGAACAATGATTAAAAAATATTGCCAAAGATCCTTCTTTACCGTATGTTTACAAAACATTTTTTCAAAGGTACACCGTTTGTCGTATAGAAATGTGGCGACTCCAGGAAGTTTATCAGCGTACAAAACGAAAAAAGGCCTTTCACAAACAATGCGTGTTTTGATTTTCTGTCTAACAGATGTGAACTTGTGTTTCGTGTAAAAGTTGAATGATAACATCTTTCTAATGTAAACTTATGCCTGTTGCATGTGTACTTCAAATAAGCCTGTTGAACTGAAGTCATAAATTTTTATACGTGTTTAAGGATTCGACCGAGTAAGATGATAGCTACTCGGGAAAAAATCGACATTTAATCTTCTACACATAAACAAAAAAACTTAAAGTAAGCTTCTTTTTGGACAACCAACATACACGCATGAAGAACATCTGTAAGTATAAAAGTGTTCGAGTTAGACACGCAAGAAGTATTCTTTTTCTTGTGGCAACATTTCAACACCTCCGTCCTGTTCCCACGGTCCGTTGGATGACACTGCTAAATAATATCTTAGCATTTGACAGTTAAAGCGTACTGAGTTTATATAGTCCAGTATTTGTTGCACTTCTTCGATCGATAATGCTGATAATGTGAAAGTACTTGAGACCGCTTAGAGCAGGCGCTAACACATTAGTAGACACCTGGCTCAAGGCATATAAAAGGACGTGTAAATGAACATAGTTGAAAATCAACAAATTAGTGTTGTTCCGGTTTTGTTTGTAAAACAATCAGTCCTAAAGGTTTTTACTGGTATAATGAATTGACAAGTCTGCTCAGCTTTATTTACAATCACGTTTGGTTTTACGGTCAACTTCCATACTCTTGGTTTCGGATTGCGATAAACGCAGTATTAGAGTTTTGCTTTCACAGGTATGTCTTTAAGTCTAAGAGAGTCTGGTTTCAGCGGTTAGAAATCAGAGATCTCAAGTACTTACAGTTACAAGTATACAAGGGATGGACCGTTAGAAATTTCCTGGGCGGGAAGCGGGACCAAAAAATATCCTTTATGGGAAAGGGGAAAATCTCTTTACACAAAAACAAAAGCAACAGAAAACATTTATGAAGAAGTAGACAAAATTCATTCACAAGCGGAAATGGAAATCATTTCCCCCCCGTCCCTCCATCATCAAATGATCCTTCCCGGCCAAAGCCGGTCATGGAAAGTCGAAGGGGGGGAGCGTGGTGGGGGAGAATGGAGCCATTAGAAGAAATACCCTTGAAGGGTGGTTGAGGCGTTTGAAATTAAATTTATTGAATACTCACACATCTTTCCTTTATAGTTGTACATTATTAATAGTAATAAATGAAAAATCCAAGCAAACTAAAAAAGGAATTATTTATATGTCTTTATTTGGTAGAATGATTTAAGATAATCTTTAACATTCCGTTTTTTAAACACTTGTCAATATCTTAGCCGATCAGATTTTTAATCACGAAACAAAACAAATGATTAACCTGTGTGTCAAGTGCAGACATGAAGAACACGGCGGAGCGAAAAACCTTTTAATCTTATTGAAACAAAAATATGACGATCGGAAAAAAAGTGTTCTTTAAATTGAAATACTCAAAAACAGTTCGTATTCACTGACGAGAGTCTACGATTCTCTCATTACTGGTTAGGCCTAGCGCTCTACCCATGGAACTGCGTGCCACATAGAAAACCGAGTAATTTGTTAGGTTCTCGGAAGACTGTTTCTTCCAAACGGACGTAAGTCTTGAAACTTCTCGCTCGATTTGTTCGATAGTCATATTTGTGTATGATTGTATTCTTTAAATTAGTTGTAAAGCCGAAAAGAAATTTCTGTTCTAACCAGACAGGTTCCCGTTGATGGCCCAAATTATTTTGGGTGTTTCAATTTAACAAACGCAAACTTTTGAACTTATATAGCAAAATTACAAACTTCCTAGAAAGATAAGACAACTTCCTAACAATTTTACAAATTGTAGCGTTTATTTTCTTTGCAACATCTTTAAGTTTAGGAGTAATTTTTCAAAAAAAAATAATTATTTTTTCTTTCTGTTCTTAGATTTCTAGATGGCTCTACCTACCGAAAATGGCAAACGTCGCCATCCTAGATGTTGACTGGTGCGCTTAGTGAAAGCAATATTTTTCAAGAAAGAAAAACTTTCAACTCAAACTTTTAATTTGCTTTTAGTAGACTTTCATGAATTTCCAAGCTATGAACTAACACATCCTTAACTACGTCCATACACCAAAACTGGGACAAAACGCGCTCTTGAATTTGGTGCTACAGCATTTGTCAGTATTGTTGACTTTTAAACAGTTGAAACATATTTTGAGTTGTAAACATCTGTATAATTATCCTTAACAGTTAGAGGAGGGTGTTGTTTTGTTTATAGCTTCTTCGTGGTAAAACTGGTATCAGAATTGGAAAGGAAGTGCGATTCAAGTGGAATATAGGAATCGACTGACATGACCTTTTGATTACTAACTAGGCAGAAACTCTTTCTACTAAATTATATGGACCCAGGCAGAGACATTCATTAACGCTCTGAGGAATTTAACATCGAGATTGCTGAACTTTATGATAAATCCTATACTTCTATATTAATGACAGAATGGTTACCATTTTAATCTACCTTTTATGAAAAACAAAATGAGGAAAGTCCATTTTGTTATAGGGTTTCATCAACTAGTGCAAAGTTAGAATGAATAACACCAATCATTTCTACTCTTCAAGACAAACAAAATGAATGGTCACATTATAGGGTTTCATCAACTGGTTCAAAAGTTAGAATGAATAACACCAATCATTTCTACTCTTCAAGACAAACAAAAT